>PPJI03000021.1:0-209948 GCA_003707485.3 Blastobotrys proliferans
CCGAATTTGGGCCTGACGGAGAAACAAAAAAATCGCGGTTGTCCCGTCTATTATTTTCATCGGCTGAAGCGCGATGTTCCCCGTAGTATGCGCAAAGTCCGCACGGACGGTGCACGAATCCTTTAGATGACAATCAAAAATATAAATACGAGCTCATTTCTCCATTTGTGCTCTCGTTCTTTCACCAAAGCTTCACGCTAGAATTACTCCATAAAATGGTCGGAGTTTGTTTTCTTCTAATAGTTTGCTTTCATAACTGGTTATAGGCAATAGTCACTTCTTGTACGTTCTGAGCGCTTCTGTTTGCATCCCTTGAGAGCTTTGGCGTTTTAGTCAAACACTATTCATTTCTGTCTAGTGGAATACGATAATCTTCCAATATTGATCAATTACTCTATGAGAAGAAGCTATTTGTTTTTCTAAAAGAGGTGCTTATCCTTGACCGAGTAGCCACTTTGTCAACGTCATTTCCCTCAGGCCCTGCATGGGTCGTCGTTAGCGATCATGTTTCGTTGGCAAACGGCCATCCGTCTGCTAGTGTCTTTTCCGATTGTTTGCGCTTCTACACACAGCACACAAACGGGTTAGCCTCTAGACAGTCTAAATGCGGAAAAGCGCCCCCGAATCTGGTTTGAACAGAAGGTCGTCGGGTGGTAGGCACAGCCGCACCCCGGAACGTCCCTGTGCGCGTTTTGGCGTTTTGCGCTTGGGACGATACGAATATTTTCCAACATCAACATTAATTACTATGTGATTCTAAAAGAACTGCTTAAACTTTACGGAGTAGGCGACTGGTTGGCACTCTGCACCATCACCTTTATCGTCCCTATCACTACCATTGGGCCATGTGCATTGATCGTCCTGTGCCATAATACCACTCCTACAAACGGTACCAGCTCCGCATTGGAAGTAGACCCATTTGCCATGATCGCACACAAAGAAGCCCAGACCAGCACAGCTCTTGAGACCTTGAACTGAACAAGCTTCGCCGATATGTGGGCAATCATCGTTGCCGGTAGGCGTTGGAGACTGGGTTGATGAGGTGGATGTTGGCTCAATTGATGTGGTTCCAGAAAACGTAGTGACAGCTGAAGAAATGGAAGTTTCAACAGATGAAGAAGTGGAGAGTGAAACAGTGACCACGGAGCTGCTGCTCTCCAAAGAAGAGGTACCGGAAATGGTAGCGCTAGTGATCGCACTCGAGATGGTAGTTGGAACCAAAGAGGAGGCATCAGTGGTGGCCAATGCGGTGGTGGTGCTTTCCATTGCTGTGCTGACTGGAGTCGATGAAGCAGGAAACACAGGAACCAAAGAGGAGGTTGAAGAAGTAGTAGCAATAGTAGCAGTGGCTGAAGAGGTGGTAGGAACCAAAGAGGAGCTTGAAGAGGTAGTAGAAGTAGTGGCTGGAGTCGATGAAGAAGAGGAGGAAGAAGAAGTAGGAGGTACCAACGAATTGACTGAAGAAGTAGTAGTAGTAGTCGGAACCAACGAAGAAATTGAAGAGGTAGTGGTAGAAACCAAAGAGGAGATTGATGAAATAGTAGCAGGAACTGAGGAAGAGGCTGAAGCACTAGAATGAACCAACGAAGAGGTTGAGGCACTAGAAGTGGTAGCTGGTGTCGATGAAGAAGCAGAAATCAAAGAGGAGAGTGAAGAGGTAGTAGTAGGAACCAAAGAGGAGCCTGAAGTAGTAGTAGGTACCAACGAATTGACTGAAGAAGTAGTAGTAGTAGGAACCAACGAAGAGGTCGAGGCACTAGAAGTGGTAGTTGAAACCAACGAAGTTGATGATAAAGTAGCTATCGAGGATGCAACTTCACTGCTGGATGACTTGGAAGAAGATGAGGAGAAAGGTGGAGTTGAGGTTGTTGGTGCGAGTGAGGTGATTGGGGTTGGGGAATATGTTGTAGTGCCATCGTTATTGTTGGAAGTGGTTGAGTTCCAGAACTTTGATTGGGTCGTGGTTGAATGATGTGGAGGTGGAGGAAGAGGTGGATTACCTGTACGAGTAGGATGGATTGGATTACCTCCTGTAGTACTAGAACCCGCCGGAATGGGTGTAGAGGCAGTAGAAACGGTAGAATGACCAGAGGTGGTGGCCGGAATTGACCGAGTCTCGCTTGTGATTGCATCACTCGACAAAGTTACTGATGATACCAGAGAACTTGCTCCTGTAGAGGTTGACTGGCTGGACTCGCTGGCAGTTGGCCCAGTTTCAGTGGCTGGGCTAGACTCGGTGGTGGTGGAACTGGTCTCAGTCGATGGTTGACCGGATGCGGAAGAAAGTGTAGATTGAGCACCGGACTGTGAGGAAGGCGGTTGAGAACTGGATTTAGTGACAGTTTGACTGGTGATGGCTGAGCCGGTTGTAACACTTGAAAGATGAGAACCGGTGGAAGCTTGTTGAGAGCTGGACAGAGTGATGATTGGACCAGTTGAACTGGCTGCACTGCCAGTTGCACTATCAGTTGAGGCACCAGTTGCACCAGTTGCACCAGTTGCAGAACCAGTTGCAGAACCAGTTGCAGAACCAGTTGCAGAACCAGTTGCAGAACCAGTTGCACTACCAGTTGTAGAACCAGTTGCACTACCAGTTGCACTACCAGTTGCACTACCAGTTGCACTACCAGTTGCACTACCAGTTGATTGACCAGATCCGGTAGACGTTGGTTGAGAGCTAGACTCAGTCACTGAGCCAGTTGCAGTGGCAGTTGATTGAACAGTAGATCCAGCGTCGGTAGCACCAGTTGCAGTTGATACTTCAGCGCCAGTAGCTGAAGCAGAGCTTGCAACCCCGGTACAAGAACCAGAAGCTTCGGCAGTTGATTGTGCTGAACAAGATTTATCAGTGTTGGAACCAGAATCGGAACTGGCAGTTGATACAGTGACTGCCACGCTGCCAGTACATGTAGCTGACCGAGCAGTAGAGAGTGCAGATGAAGCAGTAGGACAAGGAACACCCGCAGTTGTGTCAACTACCACCGTAGTAATATCGTAGTAGGTCAAAGTCTTTGTAGTGCAGCCATTTCCGTCAGTAGTGATTGTGATTGTCCTGGTTTCGCATCCCTTGGTTGGTTCTTCTGTGCCTTGTGCGTAGACACAAGAACTAGAATTGGTGGAGTTCAAAGCCACCTTAAGAATCATAGTCTCATTGACAGCTAAATCCGTAGCATTCCACATGGCAACACCAGCAAAACTGCAGTAGTATTGATCAAACAATGCCGCCTCTGTGACGTTGTTCAACCATTCGGTGGTGTTGCATGTGGAAACATTTGCAGGAACGTCAATAAACAACTTTGTTTGAGTATCCCTAACAGCAGCGTCCCATTCAGCATAGTGAGTGCTATTCAACAAATCAATGCTGTTGTTGAATCCGATAAATACAAAGTCTGGGTGAGTAGCAGTGATGTTTGTGTTTCCATCAAACCATGAAGACGAAGCAGTGACAAAGGATCCATTAGACAAGAGCCCCAATTGCTCGTTCAAGGTTCCAAGATAGTTAGTAGGGTTAGAATAAAAAACATTGATACCGTCAAAAACATTTCCGAACTGGGTCCAAATGTTTTGAGCAGCAACGACGGCATCGTCACTGCTGGACAGATGAAGGTCACTGACAGAAACCAGCACCTTTTTGCCATCGTTCTGACACAATTCCACCTCTCGTGTCAGATTGGTGACTGGAGCGGAAATGTTCCATTTGTTGGTGGTAGCATTGTAGTAGTCTACCAACAACAAGTCGACAGTATCATTGGCGTAGTGTGTGAGACTTTGTTCATAGACAGATTGACCCCAATGAAGGGCAATGTTTGAGGAGTGAGAAAACGCAGATACAGTAGAGATTGCAAAAGCGAATGGTATTAGAATCATGGCGATGATTAGTGGCTATGAGTTTGGAAGATATTTCACCGAATTGAGGCTCTTTAAATATTTCAAAGAAGAATCAATCATCACGATATTAATGATTCACGGTTCGATTATTTCCTGAATTAGTATACAATAGCCGTTCAAAGGAGAAATTAAAAATAACCCATTACCAATCGACATATACAAGCCTCATGTTCAGCCTCACATGGTCGGAACCTCCGATTTCACGCACGGGGAATTGGAACGCCGATATAAGACAGGGTCTCAGGGCACTATGAGATGGGGCTTAGATATTAAAATTTTTGTGTGTTTCACCGGTGCCGTTCCCGACTCCGACCCGACGCCGACCTGTGAAACTTTTTGTCGCAGATGACGAATATCGATTTCTAGTCTACGGTCCAGTGGTCACTGGTAACCGCCGCCTCGAAGAGCTTTGCTTGACTTTTTGATGAAAAATTTTCGCTCCGGAGTGTGAGTCTTTTGTCAAGGTCTTGAGTCTTTTATCGAAGGCTCTGGTATTCGTTAGAACCGTTTGGTAAAACATAAAAACGATTCATGATGAATCTTTCACAGTAAAACAGAAATGAGCTGATTAATTGTATTCTTTCTAGAGAACGTTGATTGAAACAGTTGGGCACCCGGGAGGCGCCGTGCGGCTCACGCCATGCCAAGCAAAAGTCCCTGCAATAGATGCTTGTCAGCAATTAGTCAAAATAGTCAAAGTACAAAAACAGAATCAGGGAGAGTCATGTCAAGCTATTGTACGGCTATGAGGCTTCCATGAGACTTTGGATTTACCTTTCACATGCAAATTTTTGGTATCGATGCGGCTTGGATTCCGGTGGTGACCGGTGGTGTTCAAAAGACTCGATGGAATTAGTCTCGATGAGGCGGCTGAGTAATGACCAACGTTGAAATTGGTAGCTGTTTGTAGTGCAGTCATAGAATGGTTCAAACCTGACGTGACTTGTGCATTTGAGGAGTGACTTGGATTTGTCATAGGTAGAGGACCGGAATTGACGGGATATAGTTTCTTGTAAACTGAAAATAGCAGTCTGATGTAGTATCCAGGGAGTCAATAAGTATGTTTTTTGGGATTTTGTTTATTTAGGCGAGGGCCAAGTGCATTGGATAGGGAGTTGGCCAGGAACCGATGGACACTTCGGCCAATGAAGTGACCAAAGTCGCATTTTTCGAGGGGACTTTGGAAGCTAAGGTGCAATCGTGAAAAGAAGGCGTTTGTGGCCGTTACTAGTGAAGAAACTAGAGTCAAAACTCTCAAAGTGGTTCGACGCAAAGACCAGCCATGGTATCAGGCCAATGAATTATGGGCCGATTGAAATTGACCAATGAATGATGGGCCCATTGAAATTGACCATAGTGTGGCGGTTGTGCATGGAGCACGTTTGATAGAGGAATCGAAAATGGAAGTATTTAGAGCTAATGAAAAGTGAATCACGGAATGAAAGTGATTCCCAATGAGAGGTTCTGGGTTTACATTCAGTGGGTGGCCGATCCTGGGTATCAAAGAATTTAGAGAAGCCAATGTGAACTATCCACTTGGTACTATCAATTTGGCCAGGAATGGATTAGATACTTCTGCTAGCACTAGGAGCCGCTCCGGGGCATGCATCGGTAGCCGACGAGGGCATTCAAAACGGTCTTATATTATGAATCTGATCCTCGATTACATATAGAACAGGCCGTGATCGCAACGAGTACGGAAAAAATTCCTGATCAGTTCTTACTAAGTCTAGGTGGAGTGACAAATTATTGTTGAGTTCTGCATCACTATACAGTAGAGCGCCCCATGCACTGCGGCTGCATGTACTCCCAGCATTCATACCGCAATAACGGGCATAGCTGGTTTTCAGATTCTAACCTGACATGATATTCCCATGAATGTAGAACATCTTCCCGAAGGCATCATTTCAACATCTGCACGGTATCAATCCATAGGCACCTGGGTCGTCTTGGATGATTAAAGTGATGACTGCTGTTTTAGCGGCAACGAGAGACAGGCCAGAAGCTACTTTGCAGGGCTATGATCCTTCTGCAGAGCCTAGAAACACTGCATTTCTTCTACTACTATACCCCATGCCTGTTGCCAATAAAGGTCTAGCCAAGCCTATACCTAGGTATTTTTCTAGTGAAATTGATATATAGATAATAGTCTATTGGTCTTTATACACCTATAATACAAATCCAATATTATTTAGTAGTTGAAACCCAAAGAAGAAGGAGTTGGGAGACATCGATAATCACCTTGATAATCTGGGTTGCTTGACACAAAACAAGCCTCCATGTAGCAAGTCATGCCGCTCTGACAACTGGAGAAAGTCCATTCACCATTAGAGCATTCGTAGTACCCTGTACCGGCACATTTTCTTGTGCCTTCTTCGGTACAAGTACCACCGGTTTTTGGACACAACCCAAGACATTCCCAGCCATCACCTAAATAACCGGGAACATCTGGTACGACACAGTCAGTAGAACCGAAAGGATCATTACGGTCTTGCTTGCAAACCTCACCTTGTTGGGCGCAGTAGAAGAGAGTCCATGTCCCTTTGTAACACCGCATTGCATGTTGACCTGCACATCTTTCCATGCCTTCTTGTTCAGTGGTACAAGACTCGCCTTCCTTTGGACAAAAATCACTCAAAGTTGGAGTTGGTGTTGACAATGTAGAAGATGTGGTTGAAGTAGTCGATGAGGTAGATGTAGTTGAAGCAATCGATGAGGTTTCAGTAGTCGACGAACTAGATGAGGTGCTAGTGGGTGCCAAAGAAGACGTTGAAGCAGATGATGATGGGTCGCATTGAGGACGTTGACCTTTATCATTGATACGATCAGCTGGCGCAGCACATCCGTCACCATAACGATCCAATAATATTTGATCGCATGTATTATAAAAGCCAGTACAACCGAAGAAGTCCCATTCGCCACCAGAGCACACAAAGTACCCTGAACCAGCACATTGTTTCGAACCTTCTTGTGTACAGGTTCTGCCAGTCTTTGGGCATGGACCAACACATTCCCAGCCATCACCTTTATCACCATTCGTTTCATCCCAACCGACACAATGGGCATTTACATTGTTAACAAGGTCTTGTTTGCAAATGCCAGCACAGTATTCTTTGACCCATTTCCCGCCTCTGCATGTCATTGTGCCATAGCCCCAACATCTGCTCAAACCTTCTTCAGTACAAGGTGCATCTTCAGTTGGACACAAGTCAACCGGAGTGGGGGTTGGCAAAGCAGAAGAACTGGACGATGAGGTAACGCCAGACGAAGAGCTGGTTGATTGGGTGGAAGAAGCAATAGAAGTAGCAGAAGAAGAAGAAGTAGAAGAAGATGAAGATGAAGATGAAGATGAAAATGAAGAAGAAGATGAAGAAGATGAAGAAGAAGATGATGATGAAGATGATGAAAATGATGATGATGACGATGATGAGCTTGCTACAATTGAGCTCGTAACAGATGAGGAGATAGCCACTGTAGATGATGATTCGGTTGAGGAAGATGCCAAAGCAGAGGAGGTAGTAGCTCGATTACTAGATGTCGAAATGGTTGTATTCCAGAATTGTGAGCTAGAGCTTGTAGTTGGTTGAAATGGCTTTGTACTGCTGCTTGATTCCGAAGCAGTCGATTGTGGTGAAGAAGACGATGGCAAAGTCTCGGTAAATGAGGATTGAGCAGTTGCTGAGCTAGATGAAGAGCCAGTTGCAGAGCCGGTTGCTGAACCAGTCGATGAGCCAGTTGATGAACTAGTTACTGGGCTAGTTACTGGGCTAGTTACTGGGCTAGTTACTGGGCTAGTTACTGGGCTAGTTACTGGGCTAGTTACTGGGCTAGTTACTGGGCTAGTTACTGGGCTAGTTACTGGGCTAGTTACTGGGCTAGTTGCTGAACCAGTAGCGGAGCCAGTTGCTGAATCAGTAGCGGAACCAGTAGATGCTGGTGCAGAAGCTGATGTTGATGATTCAACAAACGAACCGGTGCTCAATGATGGATCTTCAGCAGTAGAAGAAACCACAGATGTCTTGGATGCAATGGAGCTGGATTGTGGAGCGACAGAATCAGAAGGTGTGACTTTGCCGGTGCAAGTAGTAGATTGAGCCTTGCTTCGCGAAAATGACGACACAGGAGCTACAGCAGATGACTTGGAAGAAGTGAAAGCTCCCCCAGTAGAACAAGGGATATCATTGCCTTGAGTGGTGGCACCATTGCCTCCGGCAGTGCTAGGAGACGAGTCAACAACGACAGTGGTCACATCATAATAAGTAAAAGTTTGAGTGGTACAACCATTGTTGGCACGGTCAGTGGTGACAGTAACTGTTCGTGTCTTGCATCCGCCAGATGAACCATTAGCCGAGCTATCAGAGTCACCATCAGAATTGCCGTCGCCCTTGGTATAAACACATGGTTCGATATTTGTTGAATTCAAAGCAGACTTGATAGCAACAGTTTCGTTAACAGCCAGATCAGTGGCATTCCACATGGCAACACCTGCGAAACTGCAATAATGTTGGTCGAACAATGCAGCTTCAGTGACGTTGGCTAGCCACTCGGTGGTGTTGCAAGTGCTGACATTAGCTGGAACATCAATAAACAGCTTTGTTTGCAATGAATTGGCTCGAACTGCAGCGTCCCAATTGACATAATAAGAGTTATTCATCAACTGATCACTGTTGTTGAACTTGACAAACACAAACTCTGGTTGAGCGACAGTGATGTCTGTGGTGCCATTAAACCAAGCTGACAAAGCAGTGATAAAGTTTCCGTCAGACAACTGTTGCAATTCCTGGTTCAGAGTATCAACATGGCTGGTAGTTTCAGCGTCGTTAACATTGATACCGTCGAATACAGATCCGAATTGATTCCAGATATCAAGAGCAGCAGAAGCAGCATGTTCACTACTATCCAATTGCAAATCGTTAACAGAAACCAAAACTTTCTTGCCAGATTGTTGACAAAATTCAACTTCTTTTGTCAAGTTTGACACTGGAGCAGAAATATTGAACGACTTTGAAGTTGCATTGTAGTAGTCGATCAACAACAAGTCGACAGTATCGTTGGCATAATGAGTTAGGCCACCTTCATAAGACGATTGACCCCAATGGAGGGCAATGTTTTGATTTGAAGAAGGAGCAAACGCAACCGCAGTAGCAAGAACAAAGGGTATCAAAATCATCCTATAATATTAGGAAAGTGTTCTTTCTGGAAAGAATGGTTAATTAAGGGGCAGGTGAATTGAACCTCTTTAAGTAATCAGGAGATATTTCAGCTTGAATAGTGCCCAGATTGGAAAAAGACAAAATTTTCAAAGACAGAATTTCCAAATCAAGCACATCATGACGGTGCTAGGAATGAAACAGCAAAGCATAGCCATTCAGAATACGACAATTATGTGATGACCCAAATGTCGTCTGTCAGAAATATTTAGCGATGTCTCACTACGCGCAGCCACATCCCACCCTCTCCACTCGCCGACCCTCCGATTGCCGACCGTCCGATCCGCTAAACCCCCTCCACTTGGGGCTTAGATACGAGACACCCTTCATTAAATGTTTCGCCGGTCACCGACCCTGTTTTCGTATCGACATTAGTGTGGCTGAAATGAAACTTACCGCCACATCGATTTGGCTCGATATAGAGCCGAAAAGAACCAAGTTTCGCCCTGATAACTTTCCTGGTTTACGCCTCCGTCCTGTATCTGTTGCAGTTTGTAGCGCCGCAGTGTGTGTGGCGCTGTATTGATATAGTAAGCAAAGTAGAACGTTATCCGTGGTCCTAAAATTTTGAGTGCTTTGGTGAAAACTTAACTTTTAGCACTCAGAACTACGGCCGGATATGCGATAGACCGGCCAGGATGCCGATTCCCGGCTTGTTTTTGAATTTATGATAGGACGCCGCAATTGCCCAGCAGCTGTAGCGATGTCTTGCGTGGCGAGTACCAGGCTGACCCGCAGCGGTTGATCAGTCTGCGATCAATTTGCCAATAAAGTAGTCAAATATGCGGAACAGAGGTTGTTTCATTCCTACGCTCTGGATGCAAAACAAATTCTTGCCAAGTCCCTTACTTGTTGATACTCGCCGATCCATGTCAGTCCGAATTTTTTTGTGTTTGTATTGCAGCTGTTTCATGATTCAGATCAGAGGCGCATTTGAATGCCTAACTGAGCGCTACTGGGTTTGTCCAATAACTTTGTATACGAGTTGTTAAAGTACATTGGTAATATATTAATTTCAATTAGTTCAAAGAATGAAAATAAACTAGCAGCTTAATTCAAAAGAAGGAGTTGAGAGACAACGATAATCACCTGAGAAACTAGTTACATGGCGGATTGTCTACTTCTTGTCTGGCATAGCAAACATGTTTTCTTTTATGGGATGAAGCTATTTAACCTGCTACGCTATTTAGCTTGCTATGTCAGACAGAATCGAAGGGTGTATTTGAAGCAGTCCAATAAGTGACAGTTGTGTTTGGAATCGATGTATTTGATGGCAGTTGTGTCTGAAATTGGCCAACGGTTGTGTTTGGATTTGGTTGCCAGTGTGCGATGCATGTTTTCATTCATGATTAGATAGCTTGACGTCTCTTTATTCTAACTGTCGACTGTTTTTTGCTTCTTTTTTTAAAAAAAAGAAGATAGCTACCGGAGGCGTTACACAAGGTGGGCGCAGCAAAGAGTCAAAGTGATGATGGTCGCAGACAGGAGACGACGGTTCCAAAACAAGCGTCCAATAGCCGCACAGAAACGAAGCTTGTTCAACAACAATCCGAGCTCAATTCATCAGACAGTCTCTACTTGTCTGAAACATTGCATTCTTCGCAGGTGGCCCCGTGCGGCTCAAGCGTGCACCGCTTTTTGCTTCTTTTTCTGGAATTCCAAAGTGTTCTTCTTTTTTAAAAAAGAAGCAAAAACAGTAGCCGCAATCTCCACTACAACAGCAGGCTACCGCATGGCGCCGCACCAGATGCACATGCACGAGTCCGCTGGGTCGACTGCAATCGACGGGAAATGGTCTCTCATAAACTCAAAGTAGCAGTTGGATGTGGCATAATTGAGCGACACCGGATTGTCAAAGCTGCCAGTACCCACCTGGACGACCTTTGGAAATAGCGGCTTCAGAATGTTCAACTGTTGGTTGAACCGCACACCAGTACACAGCGAGCTCCACCCGCCTATCTGAATTCTCTGCAAATCACGACAGCAACAGCCCAAAGCGATCCACAGCTCGGGGTCATTAAACACGTTGTCATCAACCTCTTCCAGAAAGTTGGGGTTCTGCTCAATCAGGATTTCCTCAAGCCTAGGAAGCAGACTGAACACTTGACGGAACTGGGTACCACTCAGCACAAACGACTCGACCTCCAATTCCACCCGTTTCAACCGCGAACCGTTTGCAAACAATGCGCGAAGATTGTCCTGTGTGATGGGCTCATCCACCCGAAATTCGAGCGATTCCAAGCTTCCCATGTGGGCAATCAGCCTCAAAATTTCACTGGCATTCGGCCAGTGAATGGAAAAGTGCTTGATCGTCTTTGAATACTGGTCAGCAGACAGCTTGATAATGGCTCTTCCCAAAACCGAAACCGAATCACGGCCAACCTCATGGTCGCTTCTGTAGCCCATAAAACCCATCCGTATAGAAAGAGCCTGGAGCTTGGGCCGTGTTACTGCTGCCATAATCTCACGCGCCGAGTCGTCTGCAACGTCGGACGCCGCACTGGGACACACATTGAACAACCTCAGCGATGTCAAGTTGGCTAGATTTTCTGTTAGAATAAACGTAGGATACTCTCTACACGGTTTGACCTGTAGCTCGGATATGTTTGGGCTGTGCTTGACAATTTGCCTCTGGACGTCATCTGTAAGTCCAAAAACTGTTACTAGCAATGTTTCGAGTTTATTCATAAACAAGCGCTCTACAAACTGTCTGCCATGCGACTCGCTATACTCTGGCAGGCCAAAAATGCCTAGGGTCCGCAAATTGGGCAACCCATTAGGCGCAATTTGATGCATGTCGACCCTCTTGGAGATGGCAAACTTTTTGATGTAGCCAAAAACTTCGTTCTGGAGCCACTCTGGGGACGTGTAGAGCCCAAAATCTGTAGCCTTTTCCCAGATCATAGGCAGCGACACCGATCTCCAGAAGTGGCTAGTCTTTGTGAGCGTTCTCTTACTCTCGTCATCGCTCCATTCGCATATCAAAGTGGCGATTTCTACGGGAGGCCCGAACATGTCTGGTAGCAATCTAGGATTCCAACCCAAAAGTCGACAGTACAGAGCGGCGGGCCGACGTCGGGGGGATCGGGGGTGGAATGCAATTTCACACCTCACGTTTTTGGAGCGACGACTTTGCTCTCTTTCTTTCTCCTAACTCCTTTTTTTAACCACCTGTACAAAGCATTCATTCACGCGGTGTTTGCTAGATTCGACACGTCCAAAGCTTGTGAGTTTCGTCCAAGAGTTTCAGTACCATTCCAGTCACCAGAGTCCAATCGGTTTCCGCGGACAGAACTCATATAAACAAATTCAGGGGTTGCAAAATTTTTAAATATACATAATGTATCAGCAACCCAATTCCAGCAATTCTGGCTTTTTCCAGAATCAGCAGAACCAACAGAATCAACAAAACCAGCAGAACCAACAGTACTTCCAGCAGCAACAACAGCAGTTTAACCAATTGTACCGCCAGAACCAGCAAATTCTGAACAACCCGCAGATCCAAGCTCCCACTCCTATAATGCAAAATAGAAACCAGCCAGGTGTTTACAACCAAGGGTCGCAATTGGCCCACCAGCAACAGCAAGAGTTGATGCAGCAGTACTACCAACAGCAACAGCCTCAACCGTATCATCAGCAGGTTCCTCAGCAGGTGCTCCAGCAACAACAGCAGCAACAGTTCTTGCAGCCACCACCTGTTGTTAGTAGCAACATTGACAGCCCAACTAACAGTCAACAAAATACCAACGACTATGTCGTGTTCGAACGACACCCGGAGCGGTTCTCTAAACAGACACAGGAAAAGGCTGCCGCCATCAAGCTAAAGCTGGAAAATCACTTTAACGGAGCGGTTACACACGCCAAGGAGCGAAACCAGCGTCGAATCCAGACCGAACAGAGCCTGTTGCAGGACCGAGGGTCTGATGAGCGGAAAAACCGCCAACTGGCATCGTTGGGGAAGAAAGAATCGTCGTTTTTGCGATTGCGACGAACTAGACTGCATTTGGATGATTTTTCAACTGTCAAGGTTATTGGTAAGGGGGCATTTGGCGAGGTTCGACTGGTTCAAAAGAAGGACACTGGTAAGATTTATGCAATGAAGACACTGCTCAAGAGTGAAATGTACAAGAAAGACCAGCTTGCTCATGTTAAAGCCGAACGTGATGTATTGGCTGGTTCCGATTCGCCATGGGTCGTGTCGTTGTATTATTCTTTCCAGGATTCGCAGTACTTGTATTTGATTATGGAGTTTTTGCCTGGTGGCGATTTGATGACAATGTTGATCAAGTATGATGTGTTTTCCGAAGATATTACCCGGTTCTACATTGCAGAATGCGTACTCGCTATTGAGGCCATTCATAAACTGGGTTTCATTCATCGAGATATCAAGCCAGACAACATTTTGATTGACAAGTCGGGACACATCAAGCTGTCAGACTTTGGGTTGTCCACCGGTTTCCACAAAACACACGACTCCAACTACTACAAAAAGTTATTAGACAAGGACGCTGCACAGAATGCGAATGGTGCTGGTAACCAATCCCAACCACGAAACTCAATGATGGTTGATGCAATCCATCTGACCTTTTCAAACCGTCAACAGATCCAGACCTGGAGAAAGTCCAGGCGGTTAATGGCATACTCTACTGTTGGTACTCCGGATTATATCGCCCCGGAAATTTTCATTCATCAGGGCTATGGCCAGGAGTGCGATTGGTGGTCTCTGGGCGCCATCATGTATGAGTGTTTGATTGGTTGGCCACCGTTCTGTTCAGAATCTCCTCAAGACACATATAGAAAGATTCTCAACTGGCAAGAATCGTTGGTGTTCCCTGACGATGTTCACATTTCGCCAGAATCTGAAGATTTGATTCGACGGTTGTTGACATCTGCTGACCATCGACTGGGTCGACATGGCGCTGAGGAAATCAAAAATCATCCATTCTTCCGAGGTGTTGATTGGAGTTCTATTCGAGAATTCAACGCTCCGTTTATTCCTGAACTGGCGTCAATCACCGACACTTCGTACTTTCCAACCGAAGACTTGGATCAGGATGTTGTTCCTCAAGCTCCTCCTCCGTCTACCAATGGCGACCGTGACGTCAAGGAAGACTTGCCTTTTATTGGATATACCTTTTCACGGTTCGATTATCTTACCAAGAAGAATGCCCTTTAGAGCGAATTTGTAGTATGAATATATTATTTGAGTGTAGCTGCATCGTGTGCCTCAAAAACCAGGGCCTCAAATCGAGGTCTATAAATACAAACACGCATCCTTGTTTTTTTTTTCTCTCTCCAACCATGACCCCTTCACGAAATCAACTGTTGCGATTACAAAAAACTCGAAACGACATCGAAACTCGATTGTCAACGTTGAACCTCTATAGTATGTGCCCTAACCTCGTCCGACTTCTAATCCCTTAGATATATCCCACCACGACAAGCAACGATACGTAGAATTTCTTCATCTACAACTACAAGCCACTGATCGCGAAATCTTGATAGCCAAGACAGACTGTATCATCTATGATGGCCACTTTTTGTGCACTTGAAAATAAACTCGTTGATTTCCAAAAACAAGCCGCACTTACCGTGACGGCTGCGGCTTTGTGCTGAGACAGCCCGATTAACTGGAACAGCAAGCGACCCCCTCACCTGTCTCACAACGAGGTAGGCATGCATCCATGCATCAACCCTCTAAATAGTAATCAGTGGTGCATATCCTATTAGTGGTGCCGCTTATCTTCTCTGTGTACACTACGTTCATAGATAGCTCCACAACATTCACTACCTTGTTGCAATGTCATCAGTGGACCACCTACGTCAAGAAAAAACATCGTTAGAGAATCTGTTGCGACAGAATAGCCAACAGTATGTGACTTACTACTGTGTTCGGACTGGTATGTTTTCGTTTTGTGAGCCGTGCTAACCGCTTTGCAAAGATGCACCTGAGGTTATTGATAGACTTAGAAGTTTAGAGCGGCAGCGTGATATCATTAGCCGCCGCCTCTCATTAGTAAACTGCATGTATGGTGAGCAATGTGCTCAAGCGATGAGATAGCATAATATACCAATATACCAATGCATTACACACTTCCTCTGTGTTGCCGGCCATCACATATGTGATTGGCAACGTTCCCATGCACACCAGATACCCTTGGCCTAGCTCCACCTGGCCTGGTGCCTCCCCCAGCGTCTACTGTTTTTGCTTCTTTTTTAAAAAAGAAGGACACCACAGGGATTTCAGTCATTGTGGAATTGTGATCAACTATAGAATTACTCGGAAATCTATTCAGTACACTCCTCGAAATGGCCATAGGCCGGTAAATGCAAATCAATTTGGATATCCTTCAAGTTCGGGCAATCTTTACCGACAAAAGCTGTCCATGTTGAACCAGAGTTAACATTACCACCCTGAAGGGTAAGACAATGGCCACATAATATTCCATACCCATAGAATTTAGCAGCTGGCATGTGTTTTTTGACAAAGCTGCAAATACATTTTGATCTGCTTGTCGATGCAACTCTCTCGTCTGATCGAACCAGGTTTGGGAACAGCACCGTGTCTTCTGTTATATTTGAAAAATCGACCTTGATCTGAACCTTAATTTCTTCCAATTGCCGGCAGGCCCGTCCCAGTTTTGATAAGGTCGATTCGTCATAAATACTCAACCCCTCTACCTTTTTGAGCCCAGAAAATGGGCTGAAATCTTGTATACCATCTATATTCAACGTAAAAACATTGTTGTATGGGCGGTTTTCAGGAAAGCTGTCCATGACAACGAGTTGCTCCAACCTTCCGGCGATCAATTCAAGTCCACTTGATGTCAATCCTCGCAACACAACCTCTTCGTCAACAAAAGTTACAGATTTCAATTTGGCTTTGCAATTGTTGAGATTTTCAGTCATCTCGGCAAAGTATTCGTGTGCTACAAACACACCGTTTCGTTCAGCTCCAGGACCAGCATAGTCTTTGCAATTCCGCGCCACATCTTGCATAGAGAATGTCTCCAAATTTGGTAGATATTGAAATATTTCTGCCCCAAAAAACGCACTCGTTATACCTAATTGAGTCAATTGGCCCAGGAATTTGGTGACTGCTTCGGTTACCTCTATGTCTATTTTCGGGCTCCGGTCCGAACACATTTTGATCTTAAATCTATCAATGTTGAGCTCCCCCAGTTTGTTGAACAGCTTGTCAACGACACTGTCCAGCACGCTTTGAGAGTCCACTCTGACGCTTAAATTTCTCAACTGTTCCGGTTGAACCACGTCAGTTGTAAGCATTGCCAGCAGCTGTTTCGCACCTCCAGCAATGGTTTTGAGACCGGTGAATCTTAAGCCCGATTCTTTCAGATCAATTTCCAAGTAATGCAAGTTTAGTTCCATGATATACGGAGTGTAAGCCTTGTTATACCACTCAGTCTTGTCCTCCTGAAATTCATTAATCAGATGCGTTATAGAATTAAAAGCCTGGTCTAGTCCTACTTCAGTGCCACAAAGCATTTCTGACATAAAGGGCTTATATCCACCACCGGTGACCCACCTTTTGGGTGGATTTAGTCGTTTTGGTACACCAATTGCTTCTCTGCCAAAGTATTGACTGTACCATTCCCAGTTTACCAATGCACAGGATTTTAGGTCTTCATCACTTGTAATGCTCGACCAAATGATTCTTTTAGTCTCCAGGGATAATTGTTCCATGATCTGGCAACATGTGTTCAGGAACAAAATTCTCGATGCCTTTTTCTGATTGGAGCGTTCCCCGCATAGTCGTGCATGGGAATCGCAACGGCCCATCAAATGCCGGCGATGTTCATTATTTGCACGTCCGATTGCCGATTTTTTTTGAATTATCCACACAATAATCTTAAAGTCTCGGAAGCTATTAGCAAGAATGCAATACTGAAGTACTCTCGGAGAAGCAATGTTTTGTGTGGCTGAAGGGTGGGACTCCAGCTATAGCTTGACAACTACCCATTTTTTGCGTCACACTAGACATTTTTCAGGGGTAACCCCCATTGGGCACTCTAATAGACTACAATCATACGGCCGATTGCCACGCTGCATTTGCTATAGTTCGTTGGTTCTTACGTTCACTCTATGAACAAAAGGATTGCTGACATGAAAATCTACTTATACACACTCCTCAAAATAACTATTTGCCGGTATGTACAAATTACCCTCGAATTCCTTCAAATTTGGGCAATCTTTTTCCATGAACCCTATCCATTTTGGGTACATAGGATCGAAGTTATTTCCGAAACTGTCAACGTCTTCACCATTTAGATAGCAGCAATGGATACAAAAGGTTCCATAGTCAAACTTAACTCTGGGCATATGCATCTTGACAAAGCTACAGATACATTTTGCTCTGTTTGTTGATACAACCCTCTCATATGATCGAATCAAATTTGGAAAGAGGATGGTGCCTTTTGGAGCGCTAACCTTGGAAAAATCCACCTCTATTTGTACCTCAATCGCTTCCAACTGTCTACATGCCATGCCCAGCTTAGATAGGGTCGATGCTTTATAAATACTCAACCCCTCTAGCTTCTTGAGTTTGGCAAACGGAGCAAAATCTCGTACGGGATCTAAATTCAGTGTGAAAATATTGGCATCCTTTCGGTTTTCAGGCATAGCATCCTTTATTGCAATATGCTCCACTTTTCCTGCACTGGAAATCAGCTCAAGCCCTCTCATGGCTAGTCTCCCCAGCACAGCTTCCCTATCTCTAAAGGTTACCGACTCTATCTTTTTTGCAAATTTGTTGATATTTTCACATATTTTGCCGAGGTAATCGTGTGCTACGAACAAATCTTGGGGTTGAGCCTGGGTTTCAAGGTAGTCTTTGCAATTTAGATACACATATTCCATAGAGAGCAACTTCAAATTTGATAAATATTGGAACATTTCAGGTCCAAAATAAGTGCGTTTTATTGTTAATCGAGTTAGTTGACGAAAGAAGTTGATGCTTGAGACGGTCGTCTTGATCGCTATTTTCGGCATTGCAACTATACCACACATTTCGATTTGAAGATTATCAATATTGAATTTGCCAAGTTCATCAAACAGTTGAACAACCTCATCCGGTACACTTTGAGAGTCCATTCTGACGCTTAAATTTCTCAGCTGCCCTGGTGTAATCACATCAGTAGCAGTAAACAGTGCTAGCAGTTGCCTTGCGTCTCCAATGATAGTCTTGAGACCGGTGAACTTCAATCCCGACTCACTCAGGTCAATTTGCAAAAACCGCAGGTTTAGTTCCAGGATATAAGGGGTGTAAGCTCTGTTATACCATTCAGCCTTGTCTTTCTGATATTGATTCATCAGCTGTGTCACCGAACTATAGACTGGAGCTAGTCCTTCCTCAGTGTAACAAACAAGCATATCTGAAATAAACGGCTTATATCCAGCCCCATTAGTCCATTTTCCTGGTTTTTTTGGTGCTCTGCCATACAGCATATCAAGCCAATTTCCCCGCTGCATTCGCTTTTTTGGCACGCCGATTGCTTCTCTGCCAAAGTATCGACTGTACCATTCCCAATTTACCAACGCACAGGATCGTAGATCATCATCATTTGTGATGTTTGACCAAATGGTTCTTTTAATTTCCAGGGATACTTTTTCCATTATCCGCCAACATGTGCTATTAGTTCAAGGCAATAATTTTGTCGATATTTTGTTGGAGCGCTGCCCGCATAAGTCGTGCATCGAGTTGCAATTGAAATGCCGGCACAGGTCATTGTCATTGTACTGCCCGAGACCGGCATATTTCGATACTGGGCTGGGTTCCGTGAAGAGCTGCATTGCTAGGATTTGTATTTTAACTTCTTTGATAAGCGGAAAATAAGTAACAGAATGTGCACTTTAATACGATATGATTTATTCCTTGACAAGTTCTTCACCGTCAATGGCCCACAATCCCCGGAGTTCTCCGGCGAGTGAGCCGCACACCTCATGTGTAACGCATTATGTGGATTTCTTAGAAACAATGCAAAAGACGGTGAATAATTGGAATAAATAAACAGCTGGCTATCTAATACTCTCCTCGGTTTCCTCGAAAAAGGGCGGAACACCGATTTACACCGCGATAAACAACCCCACTTCACGTGGTACCTACATGAGCCGCAGACTGTCCTGTGTAGTTCCTTCTGAAACTTTTCTTCTTTTTTAAAAAAAGAAGCAAAAACCAGTAGACAGATGGGTCAAACAGAACTAACAGGAAATGGGCAGTACCCCGTTTATAGACCCCCAACGGCACCGATACAGTTATGGGTTCCCCAGCGCCGACTGTTTTTGCTTCTTTTGTAAAAAAGAAGAGCGTCACCAAGAATTGAATGTACGCTGCAGACACTCAGATGGCTCCATACCATCCCCTGGTGTCACTGATGTGTGTAAAGTCAGCTGAAAAGGTTGAGCGTGGCTGCCTAAAGGTAGGATAGGATAAGACTCATCGGCCATCATCGGGATTTTACATTGCAACGGCCCGATGTCCTGGATTATAACGTCTTTTCCCCTGAGATAGCGCTGTGCAACGGTTAGCCATGGGGTCCTTTGATAACACTGAACGATGAGCACAGGAACTGTATTGTTAACTGAACAAGTGTGTCTCCATTTCACACGGCCCTATCACACACATTCGTCAAAAAAGATACATGGTGGATCTTCAACTTGGATTGTCTCTGCATTCGGGCAACCTTTGTCGCTTGGCTGCCACCGAGGGAAAGCATCATCATCCATCTCAACAGCCGCGTTCACATCTGGCCTGTTTCTCCCGTAACAGTGAAGGCAGAATAGCCCAAACTCATAAAATTTGGCTTGTGGCATGTGTGCCTTGACAAAGTGACAAATGCAACGCGATCTGTTTGTTGATATTAGTCTGCCGTCACATCGAACCAAATTTGGAAAGAGAACAGTGCCACTTGGAGCGCTAACCTTGGAAAAATCAACCTCTATCTCAAAATTGATACGTTCCAGTTGTCGGAATGCCAATCCTAACTCAGTCAACGTCGATACATCGTCAATATCATTATGAATAAACCTATCATCGGTCCTCATTCTTAATTCTTTGAGTTGAAAAACCGCGCCGCCATCTGAACTCAATGCAAACACATTAATCTCATGATCATAGCGGCCGCTGAGGTAGGGTAGAAACTCCGGACTGTAACACTTTGTCTTCCGCAGTCCACACCCTCTCTGGGTCAGTCCTTCTATCGCAACGTCATTATGAAATAAATCAACATGGTGATTGCTAAAAGCTAAAAACTCTAGCTTTTTGGCATATCTGTTGATATTGTCGCATATGTCGCCAAGATAGTCTAGCGCTCCGAAGATATCCAAAGGGTTTCCGTACTCATGTATCACAGAGCGGTTCTGCAAGTTTGACAAATACTTTAAATACTCTGAATACTTTGAATATTTAAAGTAGGATTGCTGATCTTGACCATCTATCGTTAATTGAACCAGTCGTTTTCCCAGGTACTTGAACAGGGTGTCGGTTAGTTGTATCGCTCTCTGGCACCAGCCGTTACAAGTCACGATTCTACCTCCCATACAAAGTATCTCCAAGTTTGATAGGTACCGAAACATGGCCGGTTCAAAATAAGCATTCCTTATATCTAATCGGGTCAGTTGACCCAAGAACCTGGAGATTGAATTGGTCATCGTTATCGCTATTCTCTGGTCCGTATTCTCTCGCATTTCGATTTTAAGTCTGTCAATTTCAAATTGGGTCCCTCCTAGTTTGTCAAACAGTTGATCAACTACCTTGTCCTGTACACTTTGAGGGGTCAGTTTAACGCTCAAATTCTTCAATTGTCCATGTTGAATCACATCAGACGGAGCGAAGAGTGACAGCAGTTGTTTCGCATCCCCAACGATGGTTGTGAGAGCGGTGAATTTGAGCTGCAATTCTTTCACGTCAACCTTCAAATATTCCAAGTTGACTTCTATGATATAAGGAGTGTAGACCCTGTTGTACCATTCCGTCTTACCTGTTTCAAACTTGTTGAGCAGAATTGTCACCGAATCGTGAATGTTGCCTTTTTCCCCAGGTTCCAAAACAGCATCTGACTGAAACGGGGTATGTCCAAATTGCTGATCCAGGCTGTCCTTCCAGAAGTATTGATTGTGCCATATTGGCACACCAATTGTTTCCCTTGCAAAATATTGGCAATACCATTCCCAGTTTACCAAGGCACAAGACCGTAGATCCTCATCACTTGTGATATTTGACCAAATAGCCCTTTTGAGTTCAAGGGGTAGTTTTTTCATAATGTTGTACACGCCCGATTGCCGACGTGGTTGATTTATAGGTTTGGCAGGGCCCCGTAATGGTGTGACGGTCACCATTACTCACACTCCTCAAAATATATGATACACATAAAGATAAATTGTATTTTAGCGCAAAGTAATAGGCTGGTTCGTGAAAAATTGTGATTCTATTGCATCAAAAAGCTATGTACACCGAAAATTCCATACCCATTAAATACAGCTCTAGGCATTTGTGTCTGAACAAATGTGACCACTTTCACGAGCAACAGCCGCAATATTTGCTTGGTTCTGTGGATATTGCAAAGACAACCGACCAATGATACTTGTCGATTAGATGTTCACCAGATATCCTATTAGTCAACCCTCAAATACCTATCAGTATATCAATATTGATCCACGTCATGTTGGATAATTGTTTAACCACAGTCTTCAAAATAACTTTCAGCTGGTAAAAACAAATCAAATTGGATTTCCTTCAAATTTGGACAACATTTATCGATAAAGCCCGTCCATTTTGGATACATATCATCCATAGGAATAGGCTCGGTGTCTATATCGTAGCCACTGCGCTGATAGCAGTGTACACAGAATATTCCATACCCACTGAATTTAGCTTTCGGCATGTGTGTTTGGACAAAGCTACAAATACATTTTGACCTGCTTGTTGATACCACTCGCTCATCAGATCGAATCAGATTTGGAAAGAGAATTGTGTCTTTTCGAGCGCTAACCTTGGAAAAGTCCACCTCCACTTGCATCTCAACCATTTCCAATTGTCGACAAGACATTCCCAATCTAGACAACGTCGATGTATTATAAATACTCAGACCTACCAGCTTCTTAATTCCGACAAAATGTGAAAAATCCCGTATGCCATCTAAGTTGAACGTGAAAATGTTATTATCTTTTCGATTTTCAGGAATGGTATCCACAATAGCAACATGCTCCATTTTCCCAGCGCCCGAGATCAGTTCAAACGCTCTCGAGGTCAGTCTCTTCAGCACAACCTCGTTATCTCTCAAAGTTACAGATTTCAGTTTTTTTGCGTACTTGTTGGTATTTTCACTTATTTCGGCAAAGTAGTCTTGTGCCACAATCACATCGGTTCGTTCCGTTACTAGAGGACCATCATCGTAGTCGTTGCAATAAATGTACATACCTTCCACAGAGAGTGTCTCCAAGTTTGAAACGTGTTGAAATATTTCAGATCCAAAGTAAGCACCGTTTATCTCCAGTCGAGTCAATTGACCCAAGAACTTGGAAACTGATGCGGTCATGTCTATCGATATTTTCCGTCCCATGCCACCCTGAATTTTAAGTCTATCAATACTGATGTCACCTACCTTGTCAAATAGTTGATGAACAGCTTTCTCTGATGAACGCTGAGAGTTCACACTAACGCTTAAATTCTGCAATTGTTCCAGTTGAATCACCCCACAACTAGAAAACAGTGACAGTAACTGTTCCGCATCTCCAACAATAGTTTTGAGACTGGTAAATTTCAATCCCGATGCTTTCACATCAAAGTTCAAACGATGCAAGTTTAGTTCCACGATATAGGGAGTATAGACTTTATTGTACCATTCAGTCTTTCCGGATTCAAATTTATTAATCAAATTTGTCCCTGAATCTTGAACATAAGCTCCTGCAAATCGAATCAATGTTTCTGAAATAAACGGGGTATATACAACTCTGGTCTCCTTACACTCATTGGGCCACCACCACCTTTTTGATTTGTTTTTTGGTCTATAGATATATAGCCTAGGCACACCAATTGTTTCTCTGCCAAAGTATTGACTATACCATTCCCAATTCACCAAGGCACAGGATTGTAGATCTTCATCTCTTGCGACGTATGACCAAATGATTGTTCTAATTTCCAGGGGTAGTTCTTCCATGATCCGGTAACATGTGTACGAGTCTGCAATATTTTTCTCGATTTTTTATTAGTGCGTTCCCCGCATAAGACCATGAAATGCCGACACATATCATTGACCGATAGTTCGACAAGATGTTTGCATTGCCATTTTAAATTTGTTGATAAACAGACAAAATGTAACAGAACGTGTACTCTACTATGGTTTATTATTTTTGTATATTTGTTTCTTGGCAAGTTCTACCCCCAAATGAGTCCCACTCCTGGTACCCAGCCCTTCGGCGAGTGAGCCGCAGACAGAATAACAACAGTGAATTTCTTAAAGAAACAACCCAAACAGTGATTAATTGGAATCAACAGACAACTGGCTATCAAATACGCTCCTCGTGTTCCACGCAAAAGGGCTCAAACATCGATTTACACTCCCCTAGATGGCCCAACTTCACGTGGTGCCCAGAGGAGCCGCAGAATGCCCCTGCAGCCCTATCTGTTGAGTTGAGTGAACTAAGCCCCATGAATGTCATGCCGTGTGCCATGCATGGCACAATAGCACCGCATATTGTCGCCATTGGTTTTAGCGTTTGGCATATGTGTCTCGACAAAGCTAGAAACACAACACGATTGGCTTGTTGAATCTAGTTCGCCGTTGAACTCAGTCAAGTTTGGAAATAGAACAATGCCACTTGGAGCTTCTACCGTGGAAAGATCAACGCATATTTTAACATCCATAGATTCCAATTGTCGAAATGCTAGCCCTAATTCAGTTACTGTTGATGGTTCATCAATGTCATCATTATTTTCCGTAGAAGGGGGTCCCAATACTAGCTCTTTGAGTCGAAAAAATGAGCTTCCATCTCTACTCAAAGTAAACTCATTGTACTCCTCGTACTCCTC
This sequence comes from Blastobotrys proliferans, assembly GCA_003707485.3. NCBI lineage: Eukaryota > Fungi > Ascomycota > Dipodascomycetes > Dipodascales > Trichomonascaceae > Blastobotrys > Blastobotrys proliferans. Next base: position 24,145 of record PPJI03000021.1, read on the forward strand.
GCCGTCTCTATAGTACGATCCAGCATACATTGTATAAGATTTTTTCGTACGCAGCCCATACCCCCTTGAAGTCAAACCCCTCAGTTCAAATGCTTGTTCATCATCGTGGTCGAAATAGCTAAAACCTACAAACTCTAGATTTTTTGCGCATTGGTTAACATTGTCACATATTTCGTCGAGATACTCTTGTGCTCCAAAGTTGTAGCAATTCCCGGACTTCTGTTTCACAGAACGGTTTTGCAAGTTCGACAAATACTTGATGTACTGTGAATATCGGTGATAAGAAAACCTCTCAACCCCGGATCGCAGATCTTGGCCATCCATTTCTAAATGAACCAGTCGTTCTCCCAAGTACTTGAAGACGGTGTCGGTTATCCGTATCGCTATCTGGCACCAGCCGTTACAAGTCACGATTCTACCTCCCATACAAAGTATCTCCAAGTTTGATAGGTACCGAAACATGGCCGGTTCAAAATAAGCATTCCTTATATCTAATCGGGTCAGTTGACCCAAGAACCTGGAGATTGAATTGGTCATCGTTATCGCTATTCTCTGGTCCGTATTCTCTCGCATTTCGATTTTAAGTCTGTCAATTTCAAATTGGGTCCCTCCTAGTTTGTCAAACAGTTGATCAACTACCTTGTCCTGTACACTTTGAGGGGTCAGTTTAACGCTCAAATTCTTCAACTGTTTCGATTGAATCACATCAGAGGTAATGAGGAGTGACAGTAGTTGTTTGGCATCCCCAACGAGGGTTTTGAGAGCAGTGAATTTGAGCTGCGACTCTTTTATATCAAATTTCACATACTCCAAGTTTAACTCCATGATATAAGGAGTGTAGGCCCTGTTGTACCATTCAGTGTTACCTGTCTCAAATTTATTAATCAAAATTGTCACCGAATCGTGAATGCGATCTCTATCCTGAAGTTCCAAAATGGGATCTGACTTAAACGGGACATATTCAAACTGTTGGTAGGAACCCCCCGTGAACAGGTATCTTGCGTTGCCCAACCAGCTATGCCATCTTGGCACACCAATTGTTCCATTTGCGAAATATTGGCAATACCATTCCCAGTTGACCAAGGCACAAGGCCATAGGTACTCATCACTTGTGAGATTTGACCAAATGGTTCGTTTAATTTCTATGGGTAGTTTGTCCATTATATTGCACACGTCCGATTGCCGACGTTGTTGATTTATAGCTTAGGCAGGACCCACATCACTATTACTCACACTTTATGATACATACAAAACTCAATTGAATTTCTGTCATGTTAGCTTTTCCACTAGACACACCCTAAAATAATCTGCTGGTCCACGGCCTTCGAATCTCCATAAAGTTTGGGCAATTTTTTTCTACTAAAGACCAGCGTTCAAGAAACTACTGCGGCGGCATTATTGGCTTTGGGTGCTCAACCCAGTCAAATTCACCCAAGCCCTTGGTGAGCCATATATCACCTGGGTGACTTGCGCCCTTCGGCGTACTATCATTATACAAAGTACCGCTCAGGAAAGTATGAGGAAAGCCTGGATCAAATTCGTATGCAGACTCAATCTTTTCGATTTCCTTTTCAGATAGCGACACTTCGAGGGCCTTGACATTGCCTTTTAGATGATCAACTTTTCGGCCACCAACGATCGGAAAGACGTATGGGGCCTTGTGACGCACATATGCTAATGCAACATGAAGCAGCTCTACGCCTTTCGTATTAGCAAGCTCTTCAAGAACCTTTGAGACTTGCTTGTCTCGCCGAGACAGAGGTGCAAAGTGTCGACCTGGGTTGTGCTTCTCACGCTCTCGGAAACCATCCTCGGTTTGGAAACGACCTTGGTTAAGAACTCCATATGGGCAGATACCCATACCCTCATCACGACACATTGGAATTATGTCACGCTCGAAATCTCGCAATGCTGCACTCCACATGCCCTGGTAAACAACAAATTGTCGTAAACCATGGTCCCGTGCGTATTGATTAGCTTTGGTGACCACCCAGGCAGGAGCATCGGATATTCCAAGGTACAAAACTTTGCCAGAAGCAACCAGATCATTCAGGCTGTGCATCAATTCTGGGATGGAGACGGTGTAATCCCACCAATGGACATAGAACAAATCAATGTAAGAAGTTTGAAGACTTTTCAGAGAATTTTCAAGAGAAACGCGCATCGACTTGGTTCCATTACCTCCATAATTGGCCTGGATCACACCAGGCACATGAGTTTTGTAACCGGTGGTATATTTCGTAGCCAACACAATCTCATCACGATTGTTCCGCAAAGCCATCCACTCTCCGATCCATTTTTCCGATTCTCCTTCTCGGTAACTGTTGGCAGTATCGATAAAGTTACCCCCATTCTTGTAGAAATAATCAAGAATCTCAAATGATGTTTCCTTATTACATTCACCGTATCGTTCCTTTTGGGCAATGCCGAAGGTCATTGCTCCAAGGCATAACGGTGACACTCTTACTGCGGCTGACGGTGCCAGTTGTCGATAACGAGCCAGCAAAGGCTTAGAAAATTCAGTAGACATTTTGAGGGGTTCTATTAGGGACTTTGAAGAGATCAGCTATTTATATAGCTTGCTATATGGCCAAAATTCCGCATCCCAGGAAGGAGTTATGCAAAGTCTAGCGGAGATAGATTCGTTATTAGTCAGATTCGAGGGAGCAACCCAGATGAAGATCATTTTCGGTCGGCATATCCTTTTTCCGGCTCCGTTCACAACACAATTTGAACCGCAACTGCGGCTTTCCCAATGTGAAAATCTCCACCCTTTGGCTGCACAATAGTACAGCGCAGAATATCGACTATGTTACAGCATTGTTCTTTTTTGCATTTTCCTTCTACTCTTTTTTCATAGATTCTTGCAGTAATGTTGATGTCTTGCTTGAACCAGACGTAAGGCTGTGTTTTACAACAGGGAATTATCGGTCTACATGACTGCACCAACAGCCAAATATCCATCCTAAATCAAGCTATCTCCGTGTGCCGACATTAACTTCGCACGCACATCCTATCTTCTGAGAAAGCTTTTGTTAATCACCGGCGCCTTGTCTGGATTTGTAGCCGCTCTGGCAACTGAGCGTTTCCAAGCCGCAGGAGACAGGAGACCTATGTTTCAGGTGGAAGAATCAATTGGACGTCACCATCTTTCTAATTTTTTTTTCTGATCTATAGATATGTAACTTAGGCTCACCGATAGTTCTCCTTGAAAACTATTGATCATACCATTCCCAGTTTACCAATGCACAAGACCGTAGGCCCTCATCACTTGTGTTTGACTTGATTTCCAGGGGGGTGTAGTTTCTTCATTATGTTGTGACACATCCGATTGGCGACGTTGGTTGATTTATAGCTTTTCAGATTGTGTCCCACATAATTGTGTCATAACGGTTCATACTATGCATTCAATTACTCACTCCTAAACCATCTATTATCATATATACAAAAATCAATTGAATTTCCGTCATAGTAGTTATTCCATTAGTCACACTCTTCAAAATAGATGGCTGGTTCACGCAAAACACCTTCGAATCTCCGTAAATTTGGGCAATCTTTTTCCGTGAAGCCAGTCCATTTTGGGTACATAGGATCATGATCAATTTCCAAGTCCTCTATATGCTCTCCGTGCCGTAAATCACAATGTAGACAGAAAATCCCATATCCATTAAACACAACTCTAGGCATGTGTGACTGAACAAAGCTGCAGATACATTTTGATGTGTTCGTTGACACTACTCTCTCATCAGATCGAATCAAATTTGGAAACAGAATAGTTCCGTTTGGAGAGCTAACCAAGGAAAAATCAACTTCTATTTGCATTTCAATCGCTTCCAATTGTCGGCATGCCAAGCCCAGTTTAGACAAAGTCGATGCATTATAAACACTCAGCCCTGCCAGCTTTTTAAGTCCAAAAAATGAACTGAAATCCCTAATGCCATCTAAACTCAGAGTGAAAATATTTACATCGTGTCGATTTTCATGAATGTCATCCACAATAGCAACATGCTCCATTTTCCCGGAACCAGAGATCAGTTCAAACCCTCTCGATGTTAGTCCTTCCAGCACAGCGTCGCAATCTCTTATAGTCACAGACTTTAGGTTTTTTGCATATGCGCTGATATTTTCACATATTTCGCCGAGGTAGTCTTTTGCTAAGATTAAATCGTTCCGATCAGTATCAGGATAGTATTCTTTACAATACCAGAATATATCTGCCATAGAGAAGACTTCCAAATTCGATAGATATTGAAATATTTCTGGTCCAAAAAAAGCACTCCTTATATGTAATTGAGTCAGTTGGCCCAAAAACTTGGCGACGGCTCCGCTCATCTCTATTGCTATTTTAGGACGCCTGTCGTCACGAATTTTGATTTTAAGCTTGTTGACGTTGAAATCACTCAGCTTATCAAACAACTGATCAACGGCCCTGTCTAGTATGCTTTGAGAGGTTAAGTTAACACTTAAATTCTTCAACTGTTCCATTTGAATCACCCCATAACTAGAAAACAGTGACAGTAGTTGTTCCACATTTCCAACAATAGTTTTGAGACTGGTAAATTTCAATCCCGACATTTTCACATCAAAGTTCAAATGACGCAAGTTCAGTTCCGCTATATAAGGAGTATACGCTTTATTGTACCATTCAGTGTGTTCTGGTTCAAATTTATTAATCAGGTTTGTCCCCGAATCTTGAACGCAGTCGCTGTCAAGTCGAATCAATGTTTCTGAAACAAACGTACCATTATCAATGCTCATATCCTCACGCTCATCGGGCAACCATCTTTCTGGTATTTTTCCAGGTCTATAGAGGTATAACTTGGGCTCACCGATAGTTTTCCTTGAAAAGTATTGATCATACCATTCCCAGTTTACCAATGCACAGGATTGTAGATCCTCATCACTTGTGATGTTCGACCAAATGGCTCTTTTGATTTCCAGGGGTTGGTGTTCCATCTGATGAGTTCTCGATTAAAAAACTGTGCGTGCCTCATCCCCGATGCCCTTCGCCAGCTCTGTTGACCCGTCAGCAAGCTATCATATTGTATATGTATGTATTATGTGACTGGGCCCTCAATGCTATGAGGAAAACTCATGGCTATATATTTTCTATAGAACTCGAGAGGCCGGTAATTGTATGGCTGGTGGTAGGATTAATTGTGGGGCTGGTAATTTGTGGCTGACCAGAGCCGTTAAATCACCACTGATAACCGTCCACGAGCCCTGGGATTAGGATAGAGAATGATATCGTTTCATGGACTACTGGTGGCTGTCATCGTTGGCTGATTCTTTGACAAAGGCATGGCACGGTGTGTGCCTGACTTGTAGAGCACATGCCCAGTCCTAGTCACCTGAATCTACGTTCTACTGTTTTTGCTTCTTTTTTAAAAAAGAATGCATCACCTAAGCAAGCGATTCCACAGTGTGCTCGTCTTTTGACAGCTGGTTGGTGCTCCGAATGAAGATATTCCACATCACGGAAACCATAAGCACTGATACTGGATGACTGATCAAACACACTCCTCAAAGAAATCACCCGGTGGGAACTCAAGGATTTTCTTCATGTTTGGGCAGCCTTTATCGCCGGACTTCCAACGCGGGTAGTCTTTGTGAAATCCACTGTATGAATCAATTTCAACAACACCATCAATATCTCCATTGCGGCAGACACAGTGAACACAATATAGTCCATATCCGTTAAACATGGCCCTAGGCATGTGCTTCTGAACCCAGCGACAAATACAGTGTGACCTGCTTAATGACAACACTTTCCCCTGCGAACGAAGCAAATTTGGAAAGAAAACAGCGCCATTTGGAGCGCTGACGGTGGAAATATCAACCCTGATGTCGAGTTCGATAGACTCCAATTGTTGAAATGCCCGTCCCAATTTAGCTAATGCCGGTGCATGCATACTGCCAACAGTGTCCATTGACAACCCCTTGAGACTGAACAATGGACTGCCCTCTGAACTTTTCAAAGTAAATACGTTGACATTGCCATGATACTGGAATGAGTTGGACTGCGGGCACTCTGATGCGTAACGGGCACTGGTATGCAGTTCAAACCCTCTCAAAGTTTCCCCTTTCAACTCGATCTGGTCATCTCCAAAAGCTACAAGCTCTATGTTTTTGGAATATTTGTTGATATTTGCGCACACTTTGCCGATATATGCATGTTCCAAGAACCCATCCCGTCGATCATACCCAATCTTGTCTGTGTACACACCTTTCGTGGTCCGTTTCTCCAGGTGTTCCAGGTATTTTAAATATCCAAAGTTAGATCCCAAATAGTCGTCATTGGTGACTATCTCCAGTTGAGTTAGCCGTTCTCCCAGGACGTTGATCATTGAATCCGTCATCTGTGTTGCCTTTGTCACGTGAAAGTCCTCATCGAATCCAAATAATTCTAATTTATCATCAATAGTGAGCACCTCCAAGTCTGACAAATAGCGAAATATATCAGTGCTCAGATGCGCCTTCTTTATTTCCAATCGAGTCAATTGAGCCAGGAACTTGCGAATAGACGGGCTCATCGTTATCGCTGTTGCTATCGCTATTTCCGGCCCCCAGTCCTCACACATTTCGATTCTCAGTCTACGAATATTGAATTCCCCCAGCTTGTCAAACAGGTGTTCTACAGCCTTTTCTGATACACTCTGACTGTCCAGTTTTACGCTTAAATTCTGTAACTGTTCCAACTGAATCACACCAGAAGAACCAAACAGTGACAGCAGCTGTTTCGCATCTCCAACAACAGTTTTTAGACCGCTAAACCTAAGACCCGATGCATTCAGGTCAACTTTCAAGAACTGCAAGTTTAGTTCCAGAATATAAGGCGTGTACGCTTTGTTATACCATTCAGTCTGGTCCACTTGAAATTTATTTATCAGTTGTGTCACCGCACCATAAACTTGAGCCACTCCTTCGTGATCGAGCACTTCTGAACTAAAAGGTCGATATCCATCACTTGTGTCTTTATTATTCCCCTTTTTTGTTTCACCGATAGCCCTTTGGGCAAAGCATTCGCTATACCATTCCCAGTTTACCAAAGCACAGGATCGCAATTCTTCATCGCCTGTGAGTTTTGACCAAATAATACTTTTGATCTCCAATGGTAGATGTTCCATCAAGCAATGGATAGGGTGTTGGGTCGTTTTCCGGGATTGTGCGGGCACGCGACAACCTTATCAATACAACAGTCTATTGGTCGCACTGCTCAAAATAACTAGCAGCTGGTATATACAAATCAATTTGAATATCCTTAAGATTCGGACAATCTTTTTCAACAAAGCCCGTCCACGTGGGATACATGGGATCATAAGGAGCGTCCATCTTACCGCCATATCGCACCACACAATGGCAGCAGAATATTCCATACCCGTAGAACTTTGCTTTTGGCATTTGTTTCTTGACAAAGCTACAAACACATATTGATATGCTTGTTGATACCACTCGCTCATCTGATTCAATCAAACTTGGAAAGAGAATAGTGTCTTTCGGAGCGCTAACCTTGGAAAAGTCAACCTTTATTTGCATCTCAATCGCTTCCAACTGTCGGCATGCAAGTCCCAATTTAGACAACGTCGATGCACTATAAACACTCAGCCCTTTTAGTCTTTTTATTCTGGAGAATGTTGAAAAATCTCGTATACCATCTAAATTCAATGTGAAAATATTGGCATCTGGACGTTTTTCAGGAGTGCTATCCTCAACGGTAAGACGCTCCAATTGCCCGCCGTTGGCGATCTGTTCGAGCCCTTTCGATGTCAGTCCTTGCAACACAACCTCATCATCTCTAAAAGTTACAGATTTTAGCGCTTTGACATGCTTCTTGACGTTTTCGCATATTTCCCCGAGGTAGTCATGCGCCACGAATCTGTCCTCTCGTTCAGCCACCGTCCCATCATAGTTGTAATCTTTGCAATTCACGTACATGTCTCCCATAATGAGTATCTCCAAGTTTGAAACATATTGAAATATCTCAGATCCACAATAAGCACGGTTTATTTTTAGTTGAGTCAGTTGAGCCAGAAAGTTGCTAACTGAAGCGGTCATCTTTATCGATATTTTCGGCCCCCTTTCACCCCAAAGTTCAAGTCTGTCAATTCTAAATTCACCCAACTTGTCAAATAGTTGATCAACAACCTTCTCTGATACACTTCGAGGGCTAATACTAACGCACAAATCTTGTAACTGTTGTGATTAAATCACATCAGAAGTAAATAGAGCTAGCAGCTTTTCCGCATCTCCAGCAATATTGTGGAGAGCGATAAGGTTTAACCCCGGCACCTTGATATCGATGATATGGGTGGTGTTTCCTCGAAAAAAGAAAAATGGGGCAAATCTAGCACCTCCATTTCGATACATGTTATGCAAAGAGCCTATATACCACTCCCGGTTTACGAATGCACAGGATTTTAGATCCTCATCACTTGTGACGTTAGACCAAATGATTCTTTTAATTTCCAGGGGTAATATTTCCATTTTTCACAATGTGGTAAATCCAAGCACAATTTCTTTCATTTTGAATCATGCGTGCCCCTTAGTTCGAAATTCCAACCATTGGCGGGATGCCATTTGTGCCACATTAAACCTTTGAACCCTCAAAACAAAAAGCGTCTTCATTCAGTGAAGCATCGAATGGAAAAAATTTAGTTATAGGTTGCCACACTTGCCGATTCGGCAGATCGGCATTGGCTGGCAAACTTGTGAGGCTCAACGATATGGTGCTTAACCCAGAAATCACAAGTGTACGTAGGAAACAACTATAGAACTATATTACGGAGTACAACTCTCGATACACTACTCAAATATATCCCTGGTGGATCTTGCCTTAATCTAAATCTTGGACTAATCTCATCATTGTCGTAATCTAGTTCTATATCACCTCCATAATTTCTTGAATGACAATGAAGACAGGATGTGATGCAGTCATAAAACTTTGCCGAGGGCATACGTGTCGTGTTAACAATCAGTGATTGTCGGACCGTGCATCAGATCTCGGATAGTGTGTAAAGGTAATTCACACATCACTAAGAACCTATAAATAGGCATGTATTTTCCCTCAATGTACAGAGGGCCAAGTAACATACCATACACATATACAATATAATAGCTTAGTTAAGCATTGCCTCTTTTTCTTAACCTGACAGTCGAGACAAAGTGACAAATACCACGTGACCTGTCTTCTGATATTAATCTGTGCTCAAATTCAAGCAAATTTGGAAAGAGAACAGCGCCACTTGGAACGCTAATCTGGGAAAATCAGTCTCTATTTCGAATTCCATACATTCCAATTGTCGGAATGCCAATCCTGACTCAGGTAAGTCAGATGCATAATAATAATCACGAAAACGAGTATCAACAGTCCCCATTCTCAATTCTTTGGGTCGAAAAAACGGGCCACCATCTGCACTTAATCCAAAGTCATTGATCTCATTATCACAGGGGCCGTCGAGGTACGGCTGGAACTTCGAGCTGTAACACCTTTTTGACCCTCTCTGGGTCAGTCCCTCTATCGCAACATCTCGATGATATGAATCAACATGATAATTTCTAAAGGCCACAAACTCTAGCTTTTGTGCATATTTGTTGATATTGTCGCATACTTCGCCGAGATAGTCTTGCTCCCCGAACACACTCTTGCAATCCTTGTTCACATGTTCCACTGAGCGGTCCTGTAACTTTGACAAGTACTTTAAATAATCTGAGTACTTTGAATAATCAAAATAGGATTGCTGATCTTGGCCATCTATCTTTAATTTAACCAGTCGTTCTCCCAAGTACTTGAAGACAGAGTCGGTGGTCTGTATTGCTCTCTGGCACCAGTCTTCACACATAATGATCTTGCCCTCCATAGAGAGGATCTCCAAGTCTGATAAATACCGAAATATAGCAGGTTCAAAATAGACATTTCTTATCTCTACTTGAGTCAATTGACCCAGGAACCTGGTAATTGATGGGGTCTTCTCTATCGCTATTTCCTCCCCGCTGTCCTCCCACATTTCGATTTTAAGTCGATCAATGTTAAATTTTGTCTCACCCAGTTTGTCAAACAACTGTTCAACGAGCTTTTCCAGTACACTTTGTGAGGTCAGTTTAATGCTCAAATTTTTCAACTGTTTCGATTGAATCACATCAGATGTAGTGAAGAGTGACAACACTTGTGTTGCATCTCCAACGAGGGTTTTAAGAGTGGTGAATTTGAGCTGCAGTTCTTTCACGTCAACCTTCAAATATTCCAAGTTTAACTCCATGATATAAGGAGTGTAGACCCTGTTGTACCATTGGGTCCTACCTGTTTCAAACTTGTTGATCAGAATTGTCACCGAATCGTGAATGTTGCCTCTTTCCCCAAGTTCCAAAACAGGATCTGACTGAAACGGGGCATATCCAAATTGCTGATCCCGACTCTCTGTCCATATATCGTAGCCAATACTATGCCATTTCGGCACGCCAACTGTTCCCCATTTTGGCACACCAATTGCTCCCCTTGCAAAATATTTACTATACCATTCCCAGTTTACCAATGCACAGGCTCGTAAATCTTTATCACTTGTGATATACGACCATATAATTCTTTTGATTTCCAGGGATGGTGTTTAACATTCATTCCGTGTTTCCGATCTCGATATATTTATAGCTGTGCGTGCCCCACTTATATTATGTCGTCAGTCATAACAGTCACACCTGATGTTTTATTAGTCACTCCTCAAATATTCAACTCAACTTACGTGTCGATCATGTAGATACTCTACTAGTCACACTTCTCAAAAGAACTTCTAGGAGGTACATACAAATCAATTTGGACACCCTTCAGGTTTGGACAATCACAAAGCCTGTCCATGTGGGATACATGGGATCATCAGGAACGTCCATGTTACCGCCATCTCGTTCCACGCAATGACAACAGAATATTCCAGTGATAAAACTTTGACTTAGGCATGTGCTCCCTAACAAAGCTACAAAGACAGTTTGAACTGCTTGTCGAGACCACTCTTTCCAACGAAGTACTCAGATTTGGAAAAAGAGCCGTACCTTCCGGTACTTTATCTTGGAAAAATCCACTATAATCTGAATCACAATCATTTCCAACTGCCTTCATGCAAGCCCTAGTTTTAACCAAGGTCGATTCCTTATAGATATTCGGTCCTTTCAAGGATTTCAGCAGACAAGGATCGGCAACCCTTGCATCAATGTTCAACGTAAAAATATTGACATCATTACGATTCTCCGACATTCTATCCACATTTCAACATCTTTCACCTCCCAGCTGAAGTCAATAGTTCAAAGTGCTCGTAGTTCAAGTTCTCAAGCTCGTCCTCTGAATCGTCAACGCATACCGAATGTAGATTCGTGCAGTTGCTAGAGAGTGACTGGCACGCTCCTGCACCAAGTAGTACATAGCAATCCGAGAAATCTTTCACAACAATCGACTCCAAATTCCTCATGTACTGAAATAACTCTGTGCTGGTGTACGTTGACTCCATTATTAACGAACTCTAACCTCGATGCAATTAGCCGTGCAACGTTAGGCGCGTATGCCTTGTTGAACCATTCTGCCTTGCCTGGTTTAAATTTGTCTAGCTTTGGGATCGTAAGGTGCGCTTGAAAGGGCTAGCTAGTATGGCAAGTAGTCGGTGTACCAGAACCAGTTCGCCAGTGCACATGATATTCTGTCGTCAAAATCTTTAAGGTAGGACCAGATGAGTCGCACGATCTCAAGGGTAGTGTTTCAAACATTAGTCGCGGGTCAAAAACGCGAAGAACGGCCCTGCGTCGGTCGGAGACCACGATCGTTTCATATTTGTTGATGATTGCACACACTCTAAGAACCCATCTGTGTGTGCATCTTTCGCGGTGCGTTTTTCCCGAGACCTTGATCATTCGTGTTGCATTTTCGAGGTAAAATTCCTGCCGAATCCAAACAATTCCAATTTACCATCTATAGCATTTCCAAGCTTGGCAATTCAGGGGAATCCAAAATAAGCTTTCTTTATTTCCAATCGAGTCAATTGAGCAGGAACTTCGACAGTCCATTTTTGCGCCTAAATACCGTCCCCAGCTGACTAATACGCAGGATCGCAGATCTTCATGGCTTTGTGATGTTTGACCAGATGGTAGTCTTAACCAAGGGAGGTGTTCCATCTGGGAATAGACGGGTATCATGTCCCACATTGACAATTCAAGTGCAACTCCAATTGAATATGGCTCGGAGCGTTCCCCAGGGGTAGTTGCTCCATTGTCCATGGGGGCAATCGGCCGATCTAAAGCACTCGAACGATGATACCTTTTAAGATAGTAATGCACTGCACTCTTCCCTGTGATATGGGCCATCACACCTTCAGGTCTTTTGTTTCTTGACAATGGTATGGAGCGGTGCTTGCATCAGGAAATCATTCTACTGTTTTTTGCTTCTTTTTTGAAAAAGAAGATTGCACCCGGATAAGCGACTGCTAGTCTGTTCGCAGCTGGATACGTCTCTTGATCGGTATTTCTAATGTATATGTATAGCGGCTGTTGAGTTGTGGTTCCGCAAGGCGGCTGTTCCATAACTGAAATGATATACATTGTTTGCAACTGACTCAAGTTGCAAGATATTATTGTAAATGAAAGCGCTACACAAGAATACTAGGTGATACTCAAGAAATATATCTGATGGTTCCTCAAGTTAGATCTCATTTATTCCTGGGCAGTATATGTCGCTTAGTTTCTAGAGTGGTCTGACCGCTTCATCGCTATGCAATGAGAACAGAATACATCATCACTATCGACCTTTACTTTGGGCATGTGTGTCTTGGCAAAGCTATAAAGACAATGAGACTGGCTTACTGAATGTAGAGTGCCAATAAGAAGCGTCAAATTTGGAAAGAGAACTGTACCAACTGGAACACTAATCTTGGAAAAATCATCGTCTGCAGTGACAAATTCCATTTGTTCCAATTGCTGAAATGCCAACCCTAATTCAGTCAACGCCGGTGCATCAAAAGTAACCACACCCGTTTCCCAAGGGAAAGCACAACCTGGCACCATTATTAACTCTTTGAGCTGCAAAAACGGACCGCCTTCTAATCTCATATAAATGTTATGGTAGTGGTAGTCTGTAACAATATCGTAGATGTCATATTTAGGGTCCCATGGATATTTAGGGTCCCATATTCGCTCTCTCGAAATTACTCCTGTCACCTCAATATCATCATAATGATCAACATGGTAATTTGCAAAAGACACAAACTCTACATTGTTTGCGTAATTGTTAATATTTGCACAAATTTGCCCGAGATAGTCTTGCACTCCGAACCCGTCCAATGGCTTATAGTCGTTGCAATTCATGTGTTTTACAGGACGGTTCGTCAAGTTTGACAAATATTTAAAATACTTTGAGTACTTAGAATACTCAGCGTCAAATCCCGCAACATGGCTATCTATTTCTATAGCAGTCAGTCTTTCTCCCAAGTACTTGAAGACAGGGAAGGTTAACTGTATCGCGTTTCGGCACCAGTCCTCACTCGTCACGAGTCTACATTCCATTTTAAATATCGCCAGGTTTGGCAAATACCGAAAAATATCAGGTTCAAAATAGATGTGCCTTGTTATCAATTGGGTCACTCGACGCAAGAATCTGGAAATTGAACTAGTCATTGCTATCGCTATTTTTGTGCCCCTGCTCTCACAAAATTCGATTTCAAGACTATCGATATTAAATTGAGTCTCACCTAACTTGTCAAACAGTTGATCAAGAACCTTATCATGTACAATTCGGGCATCAGCCTTAACTCTCAAGCTTGTCAACTGTTCAGATTGAATTACATCAGAAGTGGTTAACAACGACAGAAGTTGTTGCGCATCTCCAATGATGGTTTTGAGACCAGTGAACATTAAACCCGATTCGTTCACATCAAATTCCAACAATTGTAAGTTTAGAACTTGGATATACGGAGTGTAGGCCATATTATACCATTCAGTCTTGCCGATCTTAAATCTATTGATAAGAATCGTTACTGAATCAAGAACAGGCATATCCCGAGAGTGTAAAATGGGTTCTTTATGAAACGGGTTAATGCTATATCGTTTATCCCAAACCTCAATGTCGTGCAGCAATTCTGGCACACCGATTGTTCTTCTTGCAAAGTATTGACCATACCATTCCCAGTTCACTAATGCACAGGCTCGTAAATCTTTATCACTTGTGATATACGACCATATAATGTTTTTGATTTCCAGGGGTAGTTTTCTCATGGTGTTGAGCATTCGTTCCGTGTGGCCGATCTCGATATATTTATAGCTCTGTGCGTGCCCCACAATTGTGTCATCAGCCATAACGGTCAGACTTGATGTTCTATTAGTCACTCCTCAATATGCAACTCAAATTGCATTTCAGTCATATAGATACTCTACTAGTCACACTGCTCAAAATAACTATCAGCTGGTATATACAAATCAATTTGAATATCCTTTAGATTCGGACAATCTTTTTCAACAAAGCCTGTCCATGTGGGATACACGGGATCATCAGGAACGTCCATGTTACCGCCATTTCGCTCCACACAATGGCAACAGAATATTCCATAGTGATAAAACTTTGCCTTGGGCATGTGCTCCCTGACAAAGCTACAAATACATTTTGAACTGCTTGTCGAGACCACTCTTTCTAACGAAGTACTCAAATTTGGAAAAAGAACCGTACCTTTGGACACACTTATCTTGGAGAAATCCACCTTGATTTGAATCTCAATACGTTCCAATTGCCTGCATGCAAGTCCTACCTTGGTCAATGTCGATTCTTTGTAGATATTCAGTCCTGACATAGATTTCAGCATACAAGGGTCGGCAAAGCTTGAAACTCCATCAATATTCAAGGTAAAAATATTGACATCTTTCCGGTTTTCCGGGATACTATCCGCAATATCAACAACCTCCAGCTTGCCGATGGAAACCAATCCTTCAAAGTGCTTGTGGTTCAATTTCTCAAGCTCGTCATCCTCATCATCAATGTATAGTGAACTTAGCTTTGGACTGTGGCTAGAGAGGGAGTCGCACACTTGGCCGAAGTAGTCTCCCGGCACAGCAATCATACCTCTTTCTTGAAACAGGTCAGCATATATCGAATATTCTTTCATAAAAATCGACTCCAAGTTCGTCATGTGCGGAAATAGCTCTATTTCGATGTACGAAAAATACATTTCTAAGTGCTTCAATTGATTCAGAAACTTTACCACTGAGCTGGAAATTTGTCCGCAACTGAAGACACTTTCATCCGTCATGGTGAAACTTGTGACATTTGACGAACCTAGTACATCAAAAAGCTGGATTCCAAACGTCCTGTCCAATTGCCAATAGTTGCCGCTAATGCCACTAATCTCTACGCTTTCCAGTTTCTCTAATCGCACCAGCTCAGGGGCACGCAGCATTGACAATACTTGTCTCAGATCTCCTGTCAACTGACGAAGGTTCGCAAAGCGTAATCCTGAATTGACCACATCAAATCTTAAACTTGGAGTAATTACGTTTGTAATATAAGGCGCGTATGCTTTGTTGAACCATTCTGCCTTGTCTGGTTTAAATTTGTCTAGCGGTATGATACCGTATTGCCCGCTTGCAAGGACTTTACTGGCAAAGTAGTCACTATACCAGAACCAGTTGACCAATGCACATGATTTTTTGTCTTCACTATCTGTAACGTAGGACCAGATGAGTCGCAAGACCTCTACGGGTAGTGTTTTGGCCATGATTCAGTGTTGTCAAACAGGAAAAACGGCGTCGGACCCACACTCTTGGTGTTGTGTCATAACATGCATCGCAAAAGGTACGCCGCACGCACTGTTTTTGCTTCTTTTGCTTCTTTTTTAAAAAAGAACACCACCGGGAGGACCATGTCTTCTTTTTCCAGAAAAAGAAGCAAAAAGCGGTAGCGTCTATTCAGAAATCTAGTACTTCTATACGATCCACGTTGTTGTGCTCTTCATACTCGTCAGCGTTGTACTGCAACAGATTGTTGATAATCGGCCCCGTAAAGAACGACTGCTGGCCCAGCTTCAACGTCCGAATCAAGCTTAGTTGCTCGCTGATTCGCTTCCGCGTGTCCAGCTCGCACGACATTAGCTGCACACAGAGATCCTTCATCCCCTGGGAATCCGCTATCGAGTATAATATTTCCGACAGCTTCATTGCCATGCCTACTCCATGCACCTCCACCGCCCGGCTGGGCACACAGAAGCTCATGGTGGCAATTGAATCTCCTACATCAGTCAGCCCAATAGCAGCCGATTTTTGAATCAGAATTCGCAACCACTCCGAGGTGACCATGAAATCCGCTCGATACACGTCCAGTATCAGGTTGTTGCCTTCAGTCTGGCAGTTGTTCAGTCGGTTAAACAGCCTGCAGGCTGCAGTGGAATTCATCATGTTCGAGTCTCGAAGCACCATAAAGTCGTCCACGACCTCAAACAGCCGGGCCATCTGCACAATGGAATGGAGATGCGATTGATGCTTTTGCAGCACAGGGTACACAATCGTAGCCTTGAGCATCAACGGATATCTGATATGCTCAGACAACAGCGAGGCACCGCGTTCGGTAGTGAACAGAACCAGAAAAATAAGCTTCTTGTGCAGTGTCTCGGCTTCGCCCAGTGTTTTGTACGCCTTTTCGTCGTCATATCCCAGTATCTGTGCCAGTGTGATTGTTTCTCGCAGGTATATCCACGATAATGCAAACTTTGAAATGTTAAAGTACGACGTAAAGATGAAGAAATTGGTTAGTAAAAAGTTTTCGTTTATTATTTCCAGGGATTTACACTCAGCGTAGGCCTTGACCGACTCAGCCAGCAGCTGGTTTGCAAGTTTGTAGTCATCACTGGACACCGTCTCGTGGGTTACAAAAATAGTAGCTGCGCACATACTTGTCAGCAAGCTGTACGACTCGGGGGTGGCAGGTTTTTCAATGTAGTCATAAAACTGTTGCTTGTCAAAGACAAGTGCAAACATCATTGCCTGTTCCTCAAAAAACTTGTCCACCAACGACCGGATCTTGTCACATCCGAATTTCGCCCATCCCTGGGGGGTGATGCCTTTCAGTTGTGAAATGGTTGACTCTTTTCTGCTTGTTTTGGGGCCCTTTTTTATTATCGGAGAATCATAGGTGCAAGGGATATCAATCAAAGTGCATTTGCGACACGGTTGATTGTGATCGCATTTGATTTTTCGCCTTCTACATCCGTCGCATGCTCGCATTCTGGTCTACTGAACAAAGCGAAAACGGAAAAAACTGGACTGTGTGCAAGTTTATATATGTCTACGAAAGTGGGGTACGCCCGATCGCCATGCCGAGATCGCCATCGTTGTGTGCCCCGCCTAAAGGAGCAGCAGCAGGGCCTGGTAAGGCTGCAGACTTACTGACCCATTTGCGGCCTGGAAGGTGGAGTAATTGTTCAATAGCACGGTGCCTGTCTCAACAGAGGGAAAATCAAACGCCTTGGACTGCTGGGTGAAATTCAGAATCACCGCAATCTTCTGGTTGGAATTGTCCGAGTGTCGAACATAGGAAACGACTTCAGTGTTGGATTCGTCATGAATATCGAAGTCCCCGTAGACTACAATTTCTTTGTAGGTTTTTCGTAGTCTCAATGCTTCAGACCAGAAGGAGAACGGACTGGAAGGATCATCGACCTGAAGCTTGGCATTCCATTCATGGTAATCCGGTGTTACCATCATCCAAGGCTCGCTGTCTGAGAAGCCAGCATATTTATCGCCGTTCCAATGCATCGGTGTTCTTGCATGATCTCGGGCTTTGGATTCAATCTCGCCAATGAACTCCTCAATTTCGGACTCGGTGGGGTTTTTCTTCATAAATTGGTTGTATTCGTTAATAGTATTGAGATCTTTGTATTCTTCGAGTGGGGTTCCTTTAGGCATGTTTGCAAGTGCAAGCTCTTGGCCCTGGTATATGTAAGGGGTACCACTCATGAACACAATCAGCAGTGCAACCAATTTGGATGCCTGTGCACGGAATTGAGGTTCGTCCGATAAATATCGAGAAATTGCACGTCCAACGTCATGGTTTTCGATGAAATTCGCATTCCAACCTTTACCATTTAGCATTGCTTTCTGCCATTTTAGTACCTTTTGTTTCAACTCCATAACTGAAAATTCACGACTGGAGAATCGCGAGTCCTCTGTCCTGTCTAATTTCACAAGATCGAACTGGAAGACCATTTGCAATTCTTTTCTATCTTCGGATACTGTTTTGAGAATTTCATTCACGTCATTGACGAATGGTGTCTCGCCTACAGAAAACGCATCATACTCCAAAAAGATTTCACCTAATCCCCGCAAATACTCGTGTATTCGAGGGCCGTGTGCATACCATTTGTGGCCTGGCTGATACTTTTCGCCGGGGAATGTGATTGGAGCATCTGGCAAGTCTGGGTGCTTTGAGATGAAATTGATAACGTCCAGCCTGAACCCCGCAACGCCTCGATCCAACCAGAATCTGACAACATCATGCACTGCAGCTCGGACCTCAGGGTTGTCCCAGTTCAAGTCTGGTTGTTCGTCTGCAAAGATGCTCAAGTAGTACTCTTGTGTTTCATCGTCCCATTTCCAAGCCGATGGAGTGAATTCGCCTGCCCAGTTGTTCGGAGGGTGTCTGTTGCCATCCTGGTCGTACTTTGCAGGTCTCCAGATATACCAGTCCCGTTTAGGGTTTGTTTTTGATGATCTGGATTCCTTGAACCAGTCGTGTTGGTCAGAGGTGTGATTGACCACCAAGTCTAGTACAAACTTGATATCCTTTGCCTTGAGTTCCTTGATCAGGCAGTCGACTTGCTCCAATGTGCCGTACTTAGGGTCAATGTCCTTGTAATCGGAGATATCGTACCCCATGTCGACGAATGGGGACTTGTTGATCGGCGACAACCAAACAATGTCCACATTGAGCTTGGAAATGTAGTCGATCTTCTGTCGAATGCCATTGATGTCTCCCCATCCATCACCATTGGAGTCTTTGAATGAGGCAGGGTAGATCTGGTAAACGGATGAGTCCCTCCACCAGGTAGGTGTAAGTTTATCGATAGTCATTGCAATTGATTCGTTTTCAGCCACAAAACTAATGATTCAAACTGTTTTATATACCCATTCTGGTTTGCAATCGGACCGACAATTGGATAAGCGTTTTGTGTGCCAAGAGTTTAGTTTATTTAGAGTGTTAGCCACATCAGATAGAGCCGTGGGGCAGTACAAATCGGTCCGAATAGCTCCGCATTTTTTTTGGTATTTGCCAGCCTTAACTGTGAACTAGTGCTACGTATCGGTCAACGGACCGCATGTTTTTATTAAACTATCCCCCCCCCCCTTGCAGATGCGGTTCCTTAAAATAACTCACAGCATGTGGCTGACCTTTTTTTATTTTTTAGAGAGAGCCTTGTAAATTCACAGACCCAAAACTTGTTTGCTCAACTTTTATGGAATCGTCATTCAACCTGCGCACGTGTTGTGATCTTTCGTGTTCCATCTCTCAGGGGGCCGCAGATGAAGCGGCGTCTCAGCCGCACGGCAAATGATGTTACCGACCGCTTTGCAGGAATTATGAGCGGTCCGGACATGGCAACAGAAAAGAGTGCTAGCACTTTCATCAGATCACGCAATACGGGCCATGTGGATTTGTTGTAGAACACCCTCCAGTTGCTTGAGTCATGATTGCATCCACTAATGGTGCTTCAATAAGCCAGATATTTTCAATATAATACTTTATGTAGACACCGTAGCCACTAAAGGGACCCATTATTTTCATGTAATTGTACAACTGACAGAAACCGATCAGTGACCTGCAACCGATGGTCAATCTTTCGTGCTGGCTACTACATGTAAAGAGGAAGAAGTACATTCATACATAGTTTATGTTCTCTAACAGCGGACAATCAGTGGCATCGCCCTCGTATACTCTTTCTATAGAAGCAGAAGCAGAGCCTGGTAAGGCTCCAGTTGCACGGTCCCTTGTTCAGCCTTGAAGGTAGAATAGTTGTTCATCAACACCTTGCCAGTTTCAACAGAAGGGAAATCAAATGGTTTTGACTCCTGTGTGAAGTTAAGAATTACTGCAATCTTCTGGCTGGAATCTTCGGAATGTCGAATATATGACACAACCTCAGTGTTGGGCTCATCATGAATATCGAAATCACCGTAGATTACAACGTCTTTGTAGGTTTTTCGTAGTCTCAACGCCTCAGACCAGAACGAGAATGGACTGTTAGGATCATCAAGTTGAAGTTTTGCATTCCATTCGTGGTAGTCCGGTGTTACCATCATCCATGGTTCGCTATCTGAGAAGCCGGCATGTTTGTCATCGTTCCAATGCATTGGTGTTCGTGCATGATCTCGGGCTTTGGATTCGATTTCACCAATAAACTCCTTGATTTCGGACTCACTAGGGTTCTTCTTCATGAATTGGTCGTATTCATTGATAGTGTTGAGATCTTTGTACTCTTCCAGCGGGGTTCCCTTAGGCATGTTTGCAAGTGCAAGCTCTTGACCCTGATAGATGTAAGGTGTGCCACCCAGGAACACAATCAGCAGTGCAATCAACTTGGATGCCTGTGAACGGAATTGAGGTTCGTCAGACAAGTACCGAGAAATTGCACGTGCGACATCGTGGTTTTCGATGAAATTGGCATTCCATCCTCTACCTCTTCGCATGACCTTCTGCCATTTTAGAATCTTTTGCTTCAATTCGACAACCGAAAACTCACGACTGGAGAATCGCTCTTCCAATGTATTATCTAATTGCACAAGATCGAACTGGAAAATCATTTGCAATTCCTTTCTATCTTCTGCCACCGACTTGAGGACTTCGTTTTCATCGTCAACATGGCCCATCTCTCCTACAGAAAATGCGTCATATTCCAAAAATATTTTCCCCAGTCCCTGCAGATACTCGTGCAATCGAGGGCCGTTTGCGAATAAATCTTCGGCTGGCTGATACTTTTCTCCTGGGAGAGTGATTGGAGCATCTGGTAGACCCGGGACTTTGGAGATCAAATTAATAGCATCAAGTCGGAAACCAGCAACACCACGATCCATCCAGAATGTCACCACATCGTCCACTGCCGCTCTGACTTCTGGATTTTCCCAGTTCAGGTCTGGTTGTTCGTCTGCAAACAGGCACAGATAGTACTCTTCCGTCACTTCATCCCATTTCCAGGCAGACGGAGTGAAAATACTTGCCCAGTTATTAGGAGGCAGTCGGTTTCCGTTCTCGTCATATTTTGCAGGTCGCCAGATATACCAGTCTCGTTTAGGATTGGTCTTGGATGATCTGGATTCCTTGAACCAGTCATGCTGATCAGAGGTGTGATTGACAACCAGGTCCATCACCAACTTGATGTCCTTTGCCTTGAGCTCCTTGATCAGACATTCAACTTGCTCCAAAGTACCATACTTCGGATCAATGTCTTTGTAATCGGAAATATCATACCCCATGTCTATAAACGGGGACTTGTTGATCGGCGACAGCCACACAATGTCGACGCCTAGCTTGGAAATGTAGTCGACCTTTTCTCGAATACCGTTGATATCTCCCCATCCATCGCCATTGGAGTCTTTGAACGAGGCAGGGTAGATCTGGTATACAGACGAGTCTCTCCACCAGGTAGGGGTCAGCTTATCGATAGTCATTTTCAATTGATTCGTGATACAGAGAGTCAATAGACAAACTGCCCTGTCTTATATACTCATTCGTAGCTGCAATCGGCCCGACTCGAACCCACATTATGCTTAATTATCGGACCGATAGTGACTCTGGAAACGTGGAGAAGCGGGGATGCCAAATCGGCCCGAATACCCCGCGCCAGCACTGCTTTTGCTTCTTTTTTAAAAAAGAAGAACACCACTGGTAGAGTTAACGTCTTCTTTTTTTAAAAAAGGAAGCAAAAAACAGTGCTGCGACTGGAAACGCGCAAACGCATCTGAGAAATTCACGCCGCACATCGTATGGCGTAAATCTTGCGCTCGCGATCGACATTCAACATGGACACGATTTCAAAATCTTCATCAAATACAAGCTTTGATGGCCAAGTTGGTAAGGCGCGTCACTAGTAATGACGAGATCGTCGGTTCGAATCCGGCTCGAAGCATTTCTTTTTGCTATACACCATGTCTGCTCTACGCGTGCTGTCACCAGCGCCCCGACACCGCTACATATGCACGTTGCTTTTTTTTTAAATTGGTTTGACTGCCACCCTGAAACACATGGCATACAAACCCTTACATATGGTACAGTACTAATTGCACGGAGAATGAGAGTACCTCTGCAGAGCGTAAAAAAAATATCATAATTATCATTACGGTATATAGGTTCGTTAAGAAAAGAATATAGTAATTACTTAAAGAAAGTTAAGAATTGAAACCCCTTTTTTTTTGTGTTTTTTTTACTCATATTTAAGCTTCGCCGCTCAAGAGAGGAGCATGTTCGCCATGTCGATGGCCAGATTCAACAGATTCGGATGGAATGTCTGGGTATCCAACAACAAAAGTGTAGATAGTATCCAAAATAGCAATAGCTAGAGTGAACCAGTGTTGCAAAGTGTTGCCAGCATTGCCTTCCCAGAGTCCCCAAGCAAAGTAGGAGAAGGTCAAGCCGTGGCCCCAGTCGCCAAATCTATTCAAGTGGAATGCAGGGTATAAGAAGAACCACCATACACAAACATCAGCTACAATGTCAGAGGCACTGTTGTCCCATCCGATGGCACTCCAAAGAGTAAAGAAGAAGGCCCAGTGGGCAAAGGCGGTGGTCAAGCTTGAGAAAGCAAAGTGAATGAACCACCATCGAGAGTTTGGAGTGATAAAATGAGTCTTGGTGAAGCAACTAGAGTGGCCCAAAGTGACTACGGTCAAAATGCTAAACACAAAAGCGACCCAGAAGTTGTGTCTCAAGAAGAAGAAAGACCATAGAGAGAACCACAATGCCCAGAAAAAGTAGTTCCAAGTGGTCTTGCCGGCAGATTCGGCCACTGAAGCATCTCTTGAATGATGTTGTAATAAATAGAAGAATTGGAATACCAACTGAATAAAGAAAAAGAAGCACACAAAGTGCCATGGTACGCCAAAGGCATTTGTGAAATCTGCTGTATCTACGGAATGCCCATCATCATGAGTGAATCTCCATTGCGAATAGTTGGCAGCTAGGAATGCCAATAGACTAGCTAGCTTTGTAGTCAAATGATGTTGGAAAAAGGTTCGGAAGTCCGACATTACTATTATGAATTAACTCTTTGGTTGCAAGAAATGTCTCATCGAAAGACGAAAATAGGGGGCAAACCAAAGGGTATTTATATTCTCCACTGCTTTTGCAAAAGTAAAGACCTGTGGATTCCTGAAGGATCCGAAAGGGTAATAAATAATAATGCGTTCATCCTTCCTTCCTTCCCTTTCCTTCCTCCCCCAGGTCCCCTCGTAAGAGTGTGTGTTTATATGATTGGTGGCCCCTCTCTCTGTGTTTCTCTTCCTTTTATACCTCGTTTTGTACAAGGATTTTGATTTACGTTTATAATACACGTCATGCGGACTATTTGAATTTATGTCTTTAGACGTCATAGCCACCCCTTAGTATATAGTATTGCAAAGCCCACTATCCGCTTTCCACTGTAACGGTTCTGCCCTGTTTAATAATACAGTTTACAAAAGAGGATGGCGTAGCAAGGTCGTAAGTTGTAGCAAACGAGTCTCACATTTTTGGTACTAGAGACAGTCCCTTTTTTTTTTTGTTTCTCTGTGGATGGATCTAAGACATGGACTGGACTGCAAGGTAGCAGTCGCCCCCATTCAATCATTCGATCATGCCTCACCGTGCCATGCTCCTACTAACGCCGCAGCGCGGGGTATGCATACCCTGCATTTTTTTTTTTTTTTTTTTTTTTTAGTGGTCTGGTGGCTAATGCCCATAACGCAACATAAAAAATGCGGAGTTTAAGTAATATAAAGAAAAGGGTATTATTATTTTTGTAATATAAAGTCACACGGTCCATAGGCTTGTATGGGTGATTGGTCCCCCCAACAATTCAAAATATCCTTCCAAATTCCACAGAAACCGGCAAACTTTGGTAACTAATCCCTTTTTGCGTGATAAACCCGTGGTGCTGTAATGTTCTATTGTTGGTAGAGATGTGGTCTGTGAGAGATATCTATGTTTATTACCAGTGCTAAGGTCAAGCGCTTAGAACCACCCGGTGTTTCCAAGTTATGGGAAACAAATGTTACTACAAGAGAAACACAACACAACAAAAATTCTGCCACCTGACAGTTCGGGCGAAAAGTGAATACATAGCAGGAGTAACGCCAGGCGGGCGTCTCATAGTTGGTGTGTCATTGTCGGGTGATCGTGATGCACTGAACCGCAGAGCGCTGAGCGCTGAGCGCTGAGATGTAGGAAATGTTGATTTTCCTACACAATACACAGTGCGGCTTTTGACGGCATTTTGAATGGCATCTTGGCGTGCGCGGGCCTTGAGGGCGTCGGAGTCGGAGCGGTTCAGCCGTCACGGCGCTTTGGCGCTTTGGCTTCATTCTAGATGAATTGAGATCAGTACCAAGGAGCATCACTCACCACTCGATAGAGCAGCACAAACAGACAAGCAATAAAACAGCAATGCCACCTCCACGATCATCGCAAAAGGGAACAACGTCGTCGACCCGGGGCAAATCTGGAAACAGTGGAGTGAATACTGCAGACAGACAGGCGGCTTCGAACTCCAATGCCGCAAACAACCAGATGAACGATGTCAACGACGAGAAGAACTTGCAATACACACCGCCAAAGGACCCGCTGGACTTTGAGACGTTTCCAATTGAAGTGCTGAGGAAGTACAGACAGCAGCACCGGCTTCAAATCGGCAGCTGTACTAGCTGGAACGGATATTTATTACGAGGAAGTGTGGGCAAGAAGACGCACTCGTTCAAGAACTCGACTCGAGTGAGCAAAGCCGAGCTGGCCAACGCCTGCAAGAAGCATTTTCTCAGCCAGAACGTGCGAGAGAGCGATTGCATAGTCGACTTCATCTACGCCGTCCGCCATCAGGACGACGCATTCAAGCTGCAGTTCGGCAGCTCTTCGTAGTGCTAACTATATATGTCTATTTAATTTATCCACCGTCTACTGTTTTTGCTTCTTTTTTAAAAAAGAAGAACACTTTGGAATTCCAGAAAAAAAAGCGAAAAGCGGTCGACGCTGGGGTGCTGCGATGTCGAGTGTCCACTGCCCTGTCACTTCCCAATCCGGCCGAAATTTGAACACCACCACCACTTTGCTCATCAACACCACCCACCATGGACACTTCCACCGTAACGTTCTTCCTGACAATTGCACTAATATTCGTGGTAATCCGCTGGTTCCTGACCTCCGAACCTGCCAACACAGGCGCCAGTTCAAATGCATCCCCATCCGCATCCACACCCTCGTCAGCGGGCCAGCGACCTCAACAGCAACGCCCAAGACAACCACGCACCGTGACCTCGTCGATGGTCGAAGTTGTACAAGCATTGGCTCCAAATCTTTCGGAAGCCCAGATTCGTTATGATCTCGAACGAACTGGTAGTGTCGAGCAAACCGTCGAACGGTTTATGGAAACGGGAACCTTGCCTGAACCGCCAATTCCATCGTCACTCAACACTACCATGAGCTCTTCCACCACAAAGAAGTCTCAACTTTTGGATAAGTACAATCTATCGGAAGACGACTTGAAGCCTCCTAGCTCGGAAGATGATGTCAACAAGGTGGAAAAGCCAACATGGAGTTCTGACCGTCAGACTAGACAGCAGCAACTGAAAAAGCAACAACAAGAAATGATTTTACGAGCTAGAAGGAAAATGCAATTGCAGGATAATAAATAAATAAACTATTGACGTAGTATTGGTCGGGTTCCTCCACCAACCTTGGATACTGTATCGCTATATAAAGGAGGACCGGACCAATCTATTACATAGTCTGGTACTTTGATTTCTTGTGGTTCCGACAGGATTTC
This sequence comes from Blastobotrys proliferans, assembly GCA_003707485.3. Classification (NCBI taxonomy): domain Eukaryota; kingdom Fungi; phylum Ascomycota; class Dipodascomycetes; order Dipodascales; family Trichomonascaceae; genus Blastobotrys; species Blastobotrys proliferans. The sequence goes on from PPJI03000021.1 coordinate 50,151, forward strand.
ATGAACTCTTGTAATATAAGCTGTTAACTTTCTACCATCTGCCAATGTTCCGTTGAACTTTTTTTTAGCTTTGAATGCGTTGCCAGACGTTTCGAATTTGATTTCGGCAAACACACTCGTTTCACCCCTGTCGTTTTTGTATTCTTTAGCTCTGCAATCTGAGACTTGTCCAATCTCCTCCATTATCGTTTTCACATCCTCTGGTGACGTTCCATGTTGCAAGTTCTTTACCACCAGGATTGGAGGCAAGTTAATGCCGTGCTTCGATGACGGCCTGGTTGACGTCTCAGAGGGCCCCGTGGGGGCTATGATATCGTCTCGTCCCAGTGATTGGACTCGTTTCTGGTCATTTTGGCGCCTTTGGCGGTTGATTTCCCTGCGTCGTTCAATTTCTCGTCGCGTTGACGATGAGTCGTGGTGCTTATCGATTCGGTTCCTGAACGACGTTCCTGCCGACTTGGCGATCCTCACCCCGTCGTCTTTGGCAGAGCTGTCCTTGCTCCCGTGTATGTGCTGGAACAGCGAGTTATTCTGGAGCTTGGAGTGGCTGGACTGGCCTCCCTTGCGGTTTCGTTGTGGCATTGTGGTGGAAAGATCCGGATGTCCAACTGGAGACGTTGAGTTTGATTGCGTCCGATCCGACCCAACATTGGCTGTGTGCACCGAAAAGGAAGAAAGTGTTCGTTTCGGTGGTGTCCTTCTTTTTCAAAAAAGAAGCAAAAACGGTGCCTGCGGCGCTACTTTGGTCGTGACTTCCATTATATTTGTATCTATGTAACCGTACACAATGCTACTTCGGGCCCTTGCTGATCAACTGCGGCGCAATTCGACGCTGCTTTTTCTTGCTGCCGTTGTCGTCTTCGCCCGTCGACAGGGTCCGTTTCTCGGGGGACACAACCGGTGTCGAACCATGCAACCCGGCAGGCTGAACATGAGAAACTACAGGAGTCATTGACTTGGGCTCAGAGCTCTGCTCGTGGTCGTGACCCGAGTCTGTGGCCAAAGAAGGAGAACGGTCGGTACTGTGGACCAGCAAATCTGACGCTTGTTCAGCACAGTTGGTCTCGTCAGACGGCTCACCCAGTGCTCCGTCCTGGAACGAAATAATCGAACAGAAACCGTCCGTAGACGTCACAATCAAGCTATTTCCATCCGGATTCCAAGCAAGATCTGTAAACTCCAGCACGCTCAGGTTGGAGATGATGCACAGAGGAGCCGACTGCTGGGTATCATAAACCAACACAGTGTCTTTAGTGGCCACGGCATAGACAATTCTATACGGTAGTTTAAATACAGGAGCGGTGGGCTGTTCTTGTCGGCTTTCGGTAGCACTAGCACTAGCACTGGTAGCAGCAGCAGATGTGGAAGGCGGTGGTAGCTGTGTGATGGAGCTATTTGTGGTCGAGTCGATAGTCTGGTGAATCGTCTCCACTGACGATCGCAATTGGTATCGAACAGGAGAACATCGTACTGCCAATGCCTGGGTTTTCAATCCTGGCAAGTGCGCAGCAGGGGGCCGGTTCAGCCCTTTTCTGGTGTAGATATACACAGTGTACACGTCCTTATCTGTCTTGGATTCCGGACGGAACAGTCCTGTAGGTGTAAATAGCAGAGACCCATCAGGAGAGAATGTTAATCTTCTAAAGAACGTAGTGGCAGATTCGTTGCCATAAAGCATCTGCCCTCGTTGGGTTAAGCTTGGGGATCCTAGCTGCCGCACTGCAGGTTCTGGGATAATTGAAGGAGATTCTGAGCGATGACTGTTAGAAAAGGAAGACTTTCGCGAATGTGTTCTAGACACTGAGGCCGGAGGCTCCATTGATTCACTGGTGGTATTGCTGTTGTTATTGTTGCTGTTAGTGTTATTAAGCTTCAAGGGCAGTTCTGCTTTATCGATTCGATGCGGAGCTAGTGGGTTCTGCATCGCCAACGCCGAACGCCCTTCTTTATCTGTGAGTTTGTAGATGTGCACTGCACGATCTGACGATTGAGTCGCAATGTATTCATTCAGCGGGTCCCATGCCACTCCCTGGACAATTCCAGAGTGTTCAGCAAGCGTTCGTACTAGCGTTTTGTTCGTGACGTCGTATATTTTAGCAACATTCTTCATGGATCCCAAGATAATAAACTTGGAATCCGGCGACCATGCCAGGTCGAAGATTTCTTCCGTACCGTCGACCTTTTGTTTCCATTTGATTCCCCAGGACTCTTCGTCAAACTGTTTGGCCTCTTCGCCCATCCCTCCTTTGACTAATTGGTCCAGTTTTTCCCAGATAATCAGCACTCCTCCGTCGTCGGCAGAAGCCAGGTATTTACCACTTGGATCAAACCTCACACAATTGACCGAGAAGTAATGGCCGGCCAACGTCGATAGATAGATCAATTCTGGCTTTTCGTGACTGCTGTTGGCATTGCTATCATTTTCTTGGTTGTGGTTGAGGTTGTTTTTGATGCTCCAGACCCGAACGAAGCAGTCACCTCCGCTTGTTGCCAGTCGTTTCCCGTGTTTCGGTTGGAAATCTGCGCTGTAAATGGGCTGCCTGTCGACATCGTCCTTGAAGTCATCCTGCTTGAAATGCCATGTCACAAGCATGGGCTTTGCGAGGATTGGCGGCATGGCAGGTGCGGTGCGTGTTGATGTCGTGTCGGTGCGTGTTGTATGTTGGGATTACGATATTTTTGTGCGGTACCGTAAGCGTCTACTGTTTTTTGCTTCTTTTTTTTAAAAAAAGAAGACACTATCCTCGTAGAACCTACATTCGTGCTTTGTAGAATTAATCTATTACCGGTATTGTACTCTATATAGCTATAGCTAGACCGCAAACTAGCGCTTGCGGGCGTTGAGCTTGAGCAGCGCTTTGGACCCCAAGCGGGTCGAGATGACGGGCTGGTCGTCCAACGGGACCCAGTTGGAGATATTCTCGACTTCCGTAGGGTTAGTCTTGCGACGTAGGGCCAGAATGATGAGGGGAACATTGTGGATGGTTTCATGGGGCAGCTGGTCGTCTACGGGTTCCACTCGGGCAGCCCATATCCTGCCGTCCAGATGCCCAACGTGGGTGATTCGCCAGTCTATTTTGGAGCTCACTGGCTTCTCCTTTGACAGAATGACAGTACCTTCGTACTTGAATGCGTTGGTGGTACCTGGTTCAGGCGTGCACTTGTGCAGCTGCTTGAGAGCAGTGACGGTACTGGGCTTGTCCAGCATGAACCCCGTGTGCTGGATATCCTGCACCAGCTCCACTCGTCCATATCTGCACGACTTGGAGAGCTGGTTCTTCACCAGGGCCTCGTTGTGTGCATTGATCACCGACTCTATCAGCTGCCTCTCGACGAGTGGGTCCATGTACTTGATAGGCTCGTACACCTCCACCACCTCATACAACAGCAGGGTATTGGAGGAGCTTCTGCGCTGTTCGGACAGCCGCTTGAGCAGCTTGCGAAACCCAGCAGTCTGCTTAGGGCGGTCTTCGTATATCGAGAGCCTGGTGGCTTCCGAGTAGTATGCTATAATGTCGCTGATGACTTTGGACTTGAACTGCAGCGTGGAGTCCTCCTTGCGCACATTGTCCGGTCTCAGCAGGATTGCGTCGAATTCTAGTTCCTTGGACTCTACGATTTGCGTTATCAGCGTGCGGAACTGGCTGGAGCGTCGTCCTGTTAGCAGCACGGTCAGCGTCTCTGGGTCTGTCATGCTCAGTCGAACGAGCTCCACCACGTCTTCGTTCCACCATCCTTCCCATGCTCGTTCTTTTTCCTCCTTGAAGCCTTTGCCTACTCCCTGTAGGAACCTCGAGTCGGCCCACCATCCGCCATGCTGAAGTCCATTCAGGCTCTCTAGCACCCCGATGGCACTAGTGCACAGCAGCTCAGGGTTCGGGTGCGGCGTTTTAAATAGGGTATTGTCGAAATCGTATATGTCAATGTTCTTGATCTGCGATATGCTTGGGGACGTGGTGCTTGTGCTGCCCCATTTCAGCAGCGGGTTGGGCATCGTAGGCTCTGTGACAAACGGGCCCATGCCAGCCATCATCTGCATGGCCAGCTGGCGGTAGTTGGCATTATTTGTGTGCTTGTGCGGCTTACTGTCCTTGTTGATCCCGTACATGCTGGCAGTGGTGTCGGCCGTGATGTTGTAGTTTTTTTTGTCTAATCGTTTGGGAGTTGGGATATCGTGCGGCTCACCCGCCCCTGCTTGGTGCTTCTGCCGATGGTGTTCTTCTTTTTTAAAAAAAAGAAGCAAAAAACAGCCGATACATGGAGGACAAGCTGAAGGTGACAGGAGAGGGGGAGGAGCATCGATGTCTGGCCATTTCTAGTGGAAACTGATGGTCCAATTGAAATTTTCTGACAGGGCAGCCCATACACAAACACTGCACATTATGTAAGAAATTAAACTATCTACGTTTCGGCTTCAAATACTTTTCTATCCGCTCATTGTGTGGCCAGCCCTTACATTCTCTGGGTAGCCGTGTTTAGTCCAGTCATCATATGTGCTAGAATGATATATTCTAAGCATACACCAATCCTCTTTAATCATTTCCCTTTCCATTTCACTAATGGTGTAATTGTATACTTTTTCTCCAGTATAATAAGATAAAAAGTACCCTTTTTTTACAGCCAAATCATACAGCTCCTGTACAGCAACGATATTTTTAAACTTCACTGCCGTTTGGTACAACTCCATATATGGTTCACCAAAATGATGGCCCATGCTGCTCATAATGCTCAGCTTTAAATGTTCAATATCGTAGGCTTCTAGTACCTCTTTTGCAGCTCTGGAACGGTAATCAATACATGCATTTACACTAAATGATTTTCCCATCATCATCTCGCTTCGATAGCCAATATTGCAAAACCTATGCTTGCACTGTTTTATCAACTTCTCATTAGAACTGTTGAAGTAGAAATATAACGCCTGCATCGTATTATTTGCAATTTTCTTCTCGTCCACAAAAGTAGGCTCCACTTTAAATGTATACACACCCCGCAACAAATTATTCACAAAGTTATATTCGAAATTTAGCTTTACCATCTCTTTCTTATCCTCGATATCAATCATATTCTCATAGTTAATCAAAAAAGGATAATTATGACACTGACAGTTCAAATAATAACACTCGTGGCATACATACTTGCTGCCCCACTTCCATCCCATATACGTACTAGCTTCCTCTATTGCTCGTGGGGAGTATTGCCATAACATTTCAGCTTGCTTTTCCGTCAACTTGCTATCAGGGAGTATATACTTGAATGGATACTTTGTAAACAACTCCTTATCGATAATATAATTGCTGGCAAAAACATTGCTAATGTGCTCATACAGTTCAGGGATTTGGTACCTTCTCTCAAAGACTCGTTTCGCAAATTCAAGGTTATTATATATCCCGCCTATCATGCATCGCTTGAACAGCGAGTCAGAATACATTGCTAAGTCGAATACTAGCTCTTCCTTGTCGACATCATAGAAATGCACGTCAAAGTTATACTCGTCGAAATCTGTGAAAATCTTGACATCGCCGTAATACGTATAGAAATACAGTTCAGTAAGTCTATCACTCATCCTCTGGGAACGTGAATCAAAATTGTATAGTTCTGATCGAAGGGATCGTGGGACATTTGGAAAATTTATAGAAAAACGCTCTGAGTCAGAACTGGTCTGCTTCTTGGAAAGAAAAGAGCCGCACAGGGTGACCTTCGATTCCCGGTGGTGTCTTCATTTTCGGTAGGGCCACCCTGTAGTGTGGAGGAGAGCGGTAAAAACGATGTTCTGACAATTTCAGCTAAAAGCGAGGGCACAATTGGATGCACTGGAGTCGTTTTATTCGATTCGTTTACTCTTTTCTCGTTGTTTTTTCAAAAAAGAAGGTGAAAGCAGCGGGAAGAGTCATGCTAGCCAGTGTGCGGCTCGGGTGTGCGTGTTCCAACTGTCGACTGTGTTTTGCTTCTTTTTTAAATAAAGAAGAAATAATTGCTAGCGTGGCACTCAGCTCCCGGTGGTGTTCTTCTTTTTTAAAAAAGAAGCAAAAACAGTAGACGCTGGGGGAGCCACCAGGTAGAGTGGAGCCTTTTTAGGGTTCCAAGAGCGATGTTCTGGATGTTTGATGAGCAAAACGAATACACTGCTGAATATCGCGGCAGTTGTTTATCCCATTCGTCTACTGTTTTTTGCTTCTTTTTTTAAAAAAAGAAGAGAGCCACGCAAAGCGTTACATGGGCCAGTGTGCGGCTCACATGGACGCCAGGCAAAGTGGAGCCGTTGAGGGGTCCAAAAAAACGATATTCCAGCCCTTTTCAGCAAAATCCGAAGACACCGGTAGATCACACGATACCTGTTTACTCCAGACGCCGACTGTTTTTGCTTCTTTTCTAAAAAAGAAGAGAGCCACCCAAAGCGTTCAGACTGTTTTTTGCTCTTTTTTAATAAAAGAAGACACACAGAATGCGCAAAGTTCCCAGTTCATAGTCGTAAACGTCATTAGTATATTAGGAGTTATATAGCGTCTAATGGTAGTAAGGGCCCTCTGGAGGAGGGCTGGGCATCTGGTACTCAGGCTCCATTCCCTCTCGCATCATTGGCGGGATGGAATGGGTGGAAAGCGGCCTGGTATGAGCGTAATGCGAGCCACTGGAGGCATGCCGACCGATCATAGGTGCTATCCCTCCATGGTGCGACATGTGAGGTTTGGCAACACCATGGTGTTCACCAGTTTCTGCCTCAATTCGCTTCTCGGTAATCAAGATGACTGCCATGCCCGCCGCACACATGGCCACAAATATGCAAGAGGTCCAACCTAGACCAGCTACTTGGACCCCGGACTTTGATTTGACGGCCTGGCCAGTGATCTGCGTGATGGCAGTGGCCATGGAACCTGAAGAACACTGCTGCCAAACCATTCCGATCAGTAGAAATATAAATGCTCCAACGTTTAGCGTGGTTGCTAGAGGCAAGGTTAAGGTCTGTGCGCTGCGAGACATTAACAACGCCACACAGGTGAAGAAGGTAAGACATGTTCCAATAATCATCACCCAGGGGCTGGTTGAACCAGATTTCAGCTCAAATGCAGTGTATACCAGATTGAACGGATCTTGCTCTGGCTTTAGACCTTTGACCTGGTCGTTGACGTTGTTGCCGCACTTCCAGTCGGCGTTTTTGGAGGACTTGGTGCACACCCCAAAGTACCCCAAGTGCACTATTAGGCTAGTTTTCTGTGCCTCATTGTTGAATGCGTCGTATGCTGTGCTGTTGACGATGCCCGTTCCGGAAGTTTTGGGGGCGTTGAATGCGTCGTATTGGAATTCTACTAGATATAGCGATGGACCTGCTGCTGAGGAGGACGTACAACCGGATATTAGAATAATCTGGAATATTACCACTAGAAACATAAAAAATATCACCAAATGTCGATGGTGAATTGACCGCTGAGGTATGAAATATGACGGCTGTAGAAAGTTCCACATACTGTTGCCATACGATCGTAGATGAGGCAAGAACGCTGCGCCTTTAAATACCATTTACAATCGGTCCAGATAACACAAGCAAGAGCACAAATAGAGCAAGAGGGAGAGGGAAAAAAAATTACATGACGCTACCTTCTTTATATAGGAAATTATTACAGTTACAGATGGACACATCTTATGAGGGGGAAACCGTGCTGATCCTCTTTGGACTGCGTTTTTTTTGCCTCTTCACACACGCACAGTGCTAGCAGGCATCCAGTGTAACACAGTACATTGCTTTTTGGGCGCTATTTGGGGCTAATTTTTGCAATTTTTCGCTATTTGACTACAAAAAAAAAATTAGTGTGGCTGGTGCGTTGATTCACATTATCTCAGTCTATAGTGGTTCGCGTTTGTGATGCATGCTTTAGCGTGCGTTGAGCGTGTCGGCCAGGCGTCCGACACCGGCACACCCGCCGCCGCACACCAGCAAAGCGACGCACCAGCCACACGAATTTCTAGCCTACGACGAAAAGAACTTGGCATATGCCTTCTTTTGCGATTCCGTCTTTTTTGCGATTCGCTGTTTGGCACCGTTGAGTTCCTTGGTTGCAGCTGGATCGTTAGGGATAATGGCCAACGTTTGTTCGAAATCTGAAATGGCCCCATCGTCGTCCTTGGACTTTGTCTTGGCAACACCCCGTCGATACAAGGCTTTGGCCTTCTCCTTATCGCCAATTGAAGGCTGGTTCAACGCTCCGGTTGCAGAAGTGATGGCCGCTTGGTATTCACCGACTTGGGTAGCCAGCAGGGCAATGTTCAAGTGAAGAGAGACCTTGAGCTTGACGTATTCGGGATACACTTGTGGGTGTTGTTCCTGATCGGGAATCAGCTCATCGACGTATCTCAGTGCCTTTCGGTACTTGGCCAGTGCGAGGTCAATATTCTTTTGCTTGAACAGGTCGGTAGCGATCTGCTTGATGTTAGTTGCAGCTTCCAAGCCCGCCTCAGGGGTCTTGGTAGCGTTCTCCTCATCGTCAGGCCAGTCCTCGTACACGTCGCCAGTGCCATCGGCAGCCTTTGAGGGGATTTCGGTGCCCTCTGGGACCATGCCACAGTCAGTGATGGTGACAGTCTCCAGAGGCTTATCGCCGGAGTCGGTAGCAGAGTTCTCAATGGCTCTGATGATGCTCTTTCCTGATAACAGTTTGCCAAAAACAACATGCTTGCCATCGAGATGTGGAGTGGACACAGTCGTGACAAAGAATTGACTGCCATTGGTACCGGCTCCAGCGTTGGCCATGGACAACAGGAATGGTTGGTCGTGCTTGTATTCAAAGTTTTCGTCCTCAAACTTCTCTCCATAGATGGACTCTCCGCCTGTGCCGTTGCCTGCCGTAAAGTCACCACCCTGGATCATGAACCGCTTGATTACTCGGTGGAATGTCGAGCCCTTGTAGTGCAATGGCTTTCCACTCTTGCCGGTGCCCTTTTCACCAGTGCACAATGCTCTAAAGTTCTCGGCCGTCTTGGGAACTACGTCGTTGAACAGCTCGAAGTACACCCTGCCGAGGTTCTGGGACCCCATTGAGAGGTCCATGAAGACTTTTGGTCGTTGGTCACCCATTTTTGTTGTGTGTATGTGTGTTGTGTTGTGTGTCAAGAGGGATTTTTGGTGATCGATGTGCCATGTTCCATTCCATTCTATCGCGCGGCGGCGGCTAAGACGATTCTAGAATGGCCACCCGAGCCGGGTTTCGAGTCCGGGTGGTGTCTGTTTTTTTTTTTTGGGGGACGCCGCATGCGGCTTGGGTGGCTCTCTTCTTTTTTCAAAAAAAGAAGCAAAAAACGGTGCCTGCGGCGCATATCCCCATCGCTTACTGTTTTTGCTTCTTTTTTAAAAAAGAAGATATCCCGGGAAATCGATGTCACATTATGTTATCTACAGCTCGCCTTTATCATATAAATTTATCCCCATACAAACAAAAATAACAAGGATATCGCAAAGTATGTTTGTCCGCAGAGTATAACTAGCTGTTCGAACTCTGGTGGTTCTTCTTTTTTGGCGCAACCAGGTGCGGCGGTAGGTGTTTTGGTACCGTTATTGCTGCGAGTGCCGCGATGGCTGGAATTCTTGGTCGTCATCGTTTGTTGGACTGTTAGTAAAAGGTGTCAGGAAATCCCATTTGAGTGAGGGTCTCTGGCTGAGTACTGGTCAAATTTGCAAAGCAGAAGACAGCATGCCAAAAAGAGTTAGCATTATGAAATATACGTAGTTCTTAGAATCAATTCATCTTTCATCACGATACACAAAATGAACTATCAAGACCAGAACACCAGGTACATTCTACTCTCTGTTGGGGATAATGTGCTCGGAAATAAAAGTGGTCTTGAGCGGGTGTCCGATCATTGTACGAAAGCAATCGTTTTACTGATTGTTCTTGTTTGGATCCAAGGGATGATGATGATGTTTCTCATTTAAACAGGCATATCACGTGTTATATACAGCCGTGCACTCTACAACCACCACGCAGCATTGGATTGCATGTGATGCATTGTGTAATGTTTAATTGTTATCATGTTAGATAAGAGATAGCACTAAAACTTGCTATGTATCGTATTACTTTACAATTGCTCGTAGTAGCGTAGTGAATAGTCCACGGGTACGTGTACTCTGCTTTTACGTTCGTCTGATTCCTGACAAGCGGCTTGTCGAATCAATATAGAAGACCACCGCGGGCCATGCGATTAGCGTATTCGACATCGCTAGACAGTCGCCCATGCCATGGTGCTGCAGTCAATGCAACCGAGGGATGACAAAAAACAGTAAAAGACAATAACCGCGAGGGACATGGTTCAATTACTACATACGAATACCTAGCAACCTTGCTGTGCCGCAGCATATCACAGCTGGGGCACAACAAAAGGTGTACAGTAATCAACCTCGAATGCCCAAGATTAAAAAACAGTTCAGCACCTTACCAAGTGAAATATAGACACGGCGTGAAGCTTTGGAGAAGAGAGATCAATTGGCGGAAATGGACCCATATTTATACTTTTGAGTATCGTCTAAAGGAGAGATTTGGCGCGCACGTATCGGATGCAAGTCAGCTGCAAGAGCATGACATTGCAATTGCAACTAGACAATGCTAAAGGCACTGGGGAAACTATTTAAAGAGTGCCTTTTCCACATTTTTTTTTTCAGTCATTATGGCCTTGCGCTCAAACTCTTCGATAATGGGCATGTGGCTTCGCGCCGGATTATTCTGTCGTTATCTTTCTTGAATTTCACTGAAATCGTGCTTTCGAGCTGAAAATACTTCGATAAACGTAACCCGAGTCTTTTTCATCAATAAATCTAATTGCTGATTCAATCCTGTTATGGCTGCTTTTCTCTATTTATTTAAAGAAAATAACCATCACGTGACATACAACTCAGCCGCACTTATCGGCACGGGACCGTTCCAGATGAGCTCAGCATCTGCCGTGCTGGGTTGCGCAAATTTTAAACATAACCACTATAGCACACACAAGTTCAGCATGATTAGATCGACCTGGTCATTGGCCAGGAGGTACTCAACATCAGCGGCTATATCAACGCAAACTGCCCGAGCGCATTGCTTGGATCTTCTTCAGAAAAATGACCGATCATCGTTTATTTTACAGTCATACGTGCCTCAACAGTCGAGAGACGCTTTTGTGGCTGTTCGTGCATTCAATCTAGAGACTGCAAAGATCAGTGACACCGCTTCCAAGCCTGAACTGGCCCAGATGAGGTTCGAGTTCTGGAAATCGGTGATCCAAAAGTCGCTGAACCCTAATTTAAAAGATCTAAAATCAGTTCCAGCAGAGCCGGTAGCGGTTCTACTGGCAAGTTCCGCTAACCAAATGCTGTCCAAACGGTTTCTGATCACCCTAGTACAGACCCGTGAGCAGTTTGTGACCAACCCTCCACTACGAAATATAGATGCATTGTGTTCGTATGGCGAGGGAACGTATTCGCAGTTGAACTACTTGACGCAAGAGCTCATGTACTCCGCATCGCCGAAAGTGTCTGAGTTTCTCAACGAGCATCCGGAAATTAGCGATGAGCTGGCAAATATGGTGGCCCACATTGGCCAGGCGACGGGTATTACTACGTTTTTGCGTGGTCTTGAGTACTATTCGACGAGGCAAAAGATGGTACCGTTACCGGTAGATATCATGACCAAGCACGGCGTATCCCAGCAGTCTGTACTCGACCACTATGCTGGAGGCGCTCCATTGGACCCTAAGCTGGCGGATGTGGTGTTCGAGACTGCCACTAGAGCTAACGATCATATTCTGAGTGCGAAATCAATCCTGGATACCGTACGAGAGAGTATCAAGTCAATTCCCGATGCCATAATCATTCCTGCGCTGACGTCGGTGCCAGTGCAACTGTATCTGGAGCGGCTGGAGAAGTGCAACTTCAACATGGCAGACAAGTCGCTGCGTAAGAACGAATGGCGACTACCATACCGTTCGTACAAGGCATACAAGTTGCGAGCCATCTAGCCTCGCAGGCACCGCTTTTTCAGACAGTATCCCTCCCGGTGGTGTTCTTCTTTTTTAAAAAAGAAGCAAAAACAGTAGACGCGCTGAATGCACTACGTACTTATTAATGTAATATAACGGAATATTTAGTATCTATGGTGATTGAATGTCAATAGCTTGCGGCCAATGTTGCCGAAACAGATGCTGCAGCAGAAAAACACACTGGCAACCCACGTGACGACCGCAATATACTCTTCGTTGAGCCTGGAAAGTGGCAGGTGCGAAGGGAAAATGATTGCAAACACTGTGGTACCAATGACCGCAGTCATGCAGCTCAGGATGAACCCGTTTCTGGTACCGTCCAGAATAAACCACAAGCACGGGTTGACCATGCCCCAGTAGAATGCCGCCTGGAGAGTGGAGGTCCACGATAGTTTACGCACTCCGTATGCAATCCCCATGAAAGCAGCAGCCGCTCGAATGATGGAAATCCAGTCAGCTCCTCCCTTGCCCGCATTCAACCGTCTATTTCGTTCTGGAAACATCCAGTCAAAGAAAGGAAGCAGGAACCCTAGTACAATACCCTGGCTGCCCCAAAGCAATGAGAAGGCCCCCGTTTGGTCGATGTCTAAGGTATATGTGGTGATTTGATGATTATCATGCAAATGACGGGAAAACTGCCCGTACACTACTCCAAATACAAACAATGCTACAATGCGCACAGAAAGGGTGAATATTGAAAGCGTAGGCATCTTTAGCAACTCCTCATCATCTATTTGTTCAGTGCTACTGAGGTTTTGTTTGCTGTTGGTTCTGCTTGGCTGTCTAGTGGAAGCTGCAGTGGTCGTTGTCGACTGCACGTCACCGTTCAGTTCGGCAAGCGATACCTGTGATCCAAACACCCCTGCTAATGCACTGTGTGTGAGGTTAATGAACGACTTTGAATTTGGTAGCTGCGACGAGGACGATGGAGGTGGCGGTAGGCTGTCGCTCGTGTCCATTTCGTCGCTTCTCTTGCGAATGGTCATGGTTTATTGTTAGTGTGGTGATGTCACGTCGGATGATTTCGTTTCCATGTATACACACACACCGAGAGAAAAATTTTGGGAAAGGAAAAGCAGCCAGTGCAACCAGTCAGCGCTTAGCGCACCCCAGCTCTTCAGCCACAACTGACTGCATGTGAAAGTCAAGCCGCGTGGCGTTAGGTCACTCCTGGAGTAGTGGTCTTTTTACCCTTTCCGTGGTGATCTTCTTTTTTAAGAAAGAGCACCGCCGGGAGGGTTGATGTCTTCTTTTTTTTAAAAAAGAAGCAAAAAACAGTAGACGATTGGAATACACAGACCCCGGTAATCCATTGGACCTTAAAAACACCCAGAACATCGTTTTCGACCCCCAAAATGGCACCACTTGTTCTGGTGCCTAACCCCCAGTGTCTACTGTTTTTGCTTCTTTTTTAAAAAAGAAGATATCACCGAAGAAAGAAGCAAAGACAATAGCCAATTCGAATATTTAGATCCCGAGTCATGTACTTGTTTTCCTCAAGAAAGGGCCAGAACATCGTTTTTGGACCCCCAAAAGGGGTCCACTTCGTCTTGTGCCCAAGTCGTTTTGAATGTCGAGTGAGCCGCACGCAGCCTGAGTAGCGGATCGTGAGGACATTTATAAACAATAAGCAAACAACTTTTGACAATCGAAACAAACAGATCACAGGCTATCTACTCATACACACAGGTTCTTCGAAAGAGCCGGAACATCGTTTTTACCCCCTCCCCAACGTCGACTGTTTATGCTTCTTTTTTAAAAAAGAAACAAAAAGCGGTCGACGATGGGTCAATGTCGAGGAAACAGCACCGGGAGGCAACAATAAATAGCACTATATTAGGTTATAGACAAAGTTAGAAGTTAGGTATGCTTGGCCAGCACGCTCTTGAACGACGCCAGCCATTTGGTCAGGTCCTCTTCGCTCTCGGCGCAGTACCGCGTGCGTTTTTCGGCCGTGATGGTGATCATGCAATAACGTTTGGACTTGGACAGAGGATCCGTCTCTACAACGTCAATCAGATCGTGAAGGGGCACGATCTTGACAGGCTCCTTGTGTTTCTCTGACTTGTACACCACCAGCCGCTGGGTGGTCAGAATCATGTACCTGTGTTTCCACTGGTTGTAATGCTTCTTGAGCCGCAGGATCGGACCCTTCTTGACGATTTTCTCCTCCTCATCGTCGATTCCATCCGCCTCTTGCCCCTGCTCGTGGTTAGACTGCTGTGGATTTGGAGATGCAGGTACAGCCTGAGCTGCACTAGTCTGAAAGTTCTCTGACGTGCAAACCGAACTCAGTCCCAGATCATCATGCCCGGAGTACTCGGTGGTTCCCTGACTGGCCAGCTCGCCATTGTGACTCGAATGGAAGCTGTTTGGAAAAGATATGCCCCCAGGCTCTTCTAGGGTCTCCTTCTTCTCCTGGTTCAACCGCTGTTGCAACGGACTCTGGAGTCCTCCTCCTGCACCACCCATCGAAATTCTCTGGAAACTGCTGCTCAGCAACGACTCGGCACTCTCGTCGGCTATCTGACGAATCACGTCGCACCAGTCCTGGGCATCTGGCGTGTTGTCGGCCCTCAGATGAATGTTGTTTGAACTGGTAAATATTACAAAATGATTCGGTTTATGTGCATCAGTTACCATGGCCACAGTCATGATATCCGCAGTATTGACAATCCCCACTACTCTATACTCCTGCTCGTCTTTATAATACACTAGCTGGTGGTCTCTTAGCACAAACCACCGTCGTTGCCACTGCTTGGCCTTGTTCCGCTTATGCAACCACCCATTCTTCACAATCTTGTCTGAATCAAACGTACTAACCATAGCCTGTAACTGCTCCTCATTCAGATTTTCCGTTCTCTGATCTTCACCACGAAATATCTCGTTCGTATCTGGAGCTGGTCCGTTTCGTAACTGTCTATCCACCAAAGACCGACCCCTGCTATGTTTTGACTTTCCTTTGGGAATCTTGGGGATATTCCTTGCACCACCACCACCTACCCCCTCACCATTAGCACTCCCTACGCCATCGCCATCAGCATGTGCCTTTGACACGGAAGCCATATCACTATTTTAGTTCACTAGTTGGTGTTTGGAGTACAAAAACTTGGTCGTTGTTCTCCCCTTCGCGCGCCACTCACGACAGACAGACAGACGACAGCCGACAGAAACGTTGGCATTACGATCCCTTAAAAAATTCTTAGCAAGTCATATGCAATGCATAGTTGCATACTCACACCCTGCGTTGCGTCATAAGATGTTGTTACTCTATACATCATATATATATACTATATACTACTTGTGACCAGTTCTTCGCCGTTTCTCAGGCACGTTACTGTCGTCGTTACTAGCGGAATGCTTGCGCGGCTGTTGAGATGAGTTGGTGGCATTAGCTCCAGTTCCGCGATGAGATTTGGGTCCATGGTATTCTCTACCATATTCCCGTCTATTGCCTCCTCCTTGCCTTGCTGGTGGTGGCGGTGGAGGTCCTGATGGTGGAGGAGGTGGTGCATCATTGTTTCTACGTTGTTGCCTGGATGTAGGTGGAGAAGGAGCTGCTCCACTTGAGTCTCTTGGGTCCCCCCGTCGGTTGCTATTCCTTGGTGGAGGATATTTGGCGTTGTAATCTCCCCGTCGATACTTGGATGGCTGTTGAGAAGGCGGAGGTGGAGGTGGACCATCGTCATAATCACTCTTGCGACCTCTAGAGCTTGCCCGACTTGAATTCAACGAATTGTTTTTGGATTCCTCGTTTCGTGGATCCTCCAGCATCTTCAGTCGATCAGGATGAGGCTGGTTCTTGGACGGTGTAGGCTCTTTCTCTTTACGGTCTCGTTCTCGTTCGCGTTCTCGTTCTCGGTCTCGGGCTGATCTTGATTGCGATTGCTGCCATTTACGCTCACGTTCACGCTCCCGTTCTCTCTCTCGTTGCTCTCGCTGGTCTCGGTCTCGGTCTCGTTGGTCCCGTAGGTCTCGCTGGTCCCTTTGATCCCTTTGATCCCGTTGATCCCTCTGGTCTCTTTGATCCCGTTGGTCACGTTGATCTCTCTGGTCCCGTTGGTCCCTTTGATCCCGTTCTCGATCTCGCTCTCGCTCTCGTTTTCTGGGCGGAGGTTCGTCTCGCCTTGGATACTGCCGCGAATCCCTAGAATCACGAACATCCCACTCGCGCTCCTTCTTCCATTCGCGTTCTCTTTCCCATTGGGCACGGTTTTGCTCCCGTTGATCTCTTTGATCGCTATCCTTATTACGATAACGACCCCTGGGCTCCTTGATCTCTATGGCATTGGACTCCGATGCCGACACCGCCGCAGACTCAGCCGCAGCAGCTGCGGCTGCATGTGTCAACGATTGACGTTGTTGACGTTGCCGATCATTAGGGGTTTCGCGTCTTGGGGCAGTAGGGATCTTTGGCAAGGACGCAGGAACCGCTTTCTGTGATTGTGCTTGCGATTGCTGTTGCGACTGTGATACTGGCGGCGGGGTTTCCTTAGGAGTTGGCGGTGCAGGTGTTGGTTGCTTCGAACGTGGTTGTTGAGCAGCTGCAGGTCTTCTCTTTCGCTTCAATTGCTCACGATCCTTGCCAGCTTGGATGATCTTTTCCTTAGTCTCGTCGTCGACTGGCTTGAAATCGTAAAGTTCGATCCATTCCTTCTCTCTCTTGGTAATGTGACCCAGTAGAGCTCTTGCAACAAGCTTCAAGTCCTCTCGTGACTCGTTCTCGGCAATGTCTTCTACTGCATCCTGAATCTGCCAACCTGACGTCTTGATAGTTGGGAACACTTCAATCATGTTACGCAACATAGTAATAGTATTTCGACGATGCATGTAGTCTTCACTCTTCAAACATGCCACTGCAGCATTTGCAGTGTGACGATGCCACTTTTCCAACGCTCGACGGAAGTTGTCAAATGGCAACAAGTTTGAAGAAGACACTTCGCCATGCTGATAGGTGATTTGCAAACCAGGCAAGTACTTTTCTGTGCCATCTTCCTCGACAGCCTTACCAAGACCTTGGGTTTCGTATTTATCCTGTTGAGCTCTCCAGCTGTTCAAATCTCGCAACACCTCACTTAGGAAGAGACCCAAATTCTCAGCTTCGTGTGGTGTACAAGTCAAAATAGTGGCATACAAAATACCTCCAGCAAACAAGGTATCATAAAACGAAAGAGACGAAAAGTTAAAAGTACCCAGAGAATGCAGTTTGCGGACAAAATGGGCACAAAAGATGGCATCCACAGGAGAATGCAATGCTCGAGGTAGTACACAATCAACCAGCACTTGTCGAGTTTGGTTTCGACGGACATCCACTTCAGTCTTGTTGGCTCCATCTTCCATCTGGTCATGTACAAACCAGTGGCTCTTTTCCTTGCTAAGCCGTTGCATGGTTTGGTTATAAAACTTTTCGTGCTCTTGACATTCAGTAGTGAGCTTTGGAATCTGTTTGATCAACTCATCACGCTCAGCTTTCTTCTCTTTCAATGCATTGGTATCAATATCCCGCTCTCGTTCCTTCTCCATCATTCGAATAGTCTCCGTTAGTGAGTTCAACCGATTTTTGAGCTTGGACTCTTGCTCCTGGTACTGCTCCTTTGGAAACTGTATATCATACAACGAAAGCTGCCAAAATGTAGCATAGAACTCTGGTTTCATGAATTCCCACCCAGACGGGGACAGCATTGGCTCGATACCGTTGATGATATCCATCATCAGAGGGTGCCAGGGTTGATCTTCCGGGATCTCACCCTGATATGTTCTGATATCCTGGCCCAGGACACTCCTCCACAAACCAAAAGCCCAAGACGGTCGCAATTTGTACTTGTTGCACAGATCTGGAATAGAAAAAGCCTGTTTTCGGAAACTGTCATGGTCCATAAAGTGGTTGATCATTTCAGAATACTGACAAAGTACATGCGTCAAGTCATCATATCGATATGCCAAAAACTTCTGGTGAGCCTGGTCGTCAGGTACCATGTAGATAAACGACCCATGGATTTTTGCAAGTACAATAAAAATTTCCGAAATGATCCCCAACTCAGACAACGACTCAACAAGCCGCAGGCCAGATTTTTTACATTGATCCCGTCGATCATCAATCACACTAAACACTGTAGATTGAAGTGTGGGACCTCCACCCAAGCCCTCTACTTGGCTACTCATTACATTCGACAGCTGGGCAATTCCAGCCATCTGTGATATCAACTCTCGCAATACAATGATATCAGAGGTATTCTTGGTATGCAGTTGCCTCAACAAGTAAAGCAATATAGGTCGCGGATCCATCAGAGCGTACCGGCGACATAATTTCGCAGTAAATGATGCAAGTGCTATTGTACAGTTGTGTTAGTTAACCTCTGGAAATCAAAATACATACATTGTAGCCATTTTCTATCATTTAGACCGTCTTTTTGATACGTGCCTCGACCCGAAGTGAGCTGAGTCATGATAACAAACGGAAGCACATCCCACCCTAAATCAGTGAAATATCGTGCGGCTTCCACAATCAATTCGCCCAAATTGTCGTAACTTTCTACTTGACCTACCAACGCAGTAAAAGTTGGAATAGGATTGGCGTACGATATTTTTGCCAATTTACGCATCATTTCCTTGACGTTGGTTTTGGATAACCGTTTGAGCACGTCTTTGGTGTCTTTTTCAGCCTTTGAAGTAGCCAGTTTGAGATGAGGAGAGGCTTTAGCCAGAACTGCTTGCCATTCCCCATACATTCCATAGCGCGATTCCAACGGGAAAAGTCTCACAAGACCGTACACTTCGTACATGGCACTTGGGTTGACTTCCAGTATAGATAAACAGGGTAATAAATAGACTCGGAAATATTCCATCCAATAATTTAAAAGCGATGAATCGTTGTAGCAAGATTTTGATGCAACTCGACAAAGCTTGATAAACAGCTTTGAATTTCGGCCCAACAGGGGCCCGGAGAATTTGAGAAATGTTTCAGTGACGTACTGCAGTCCATCCAGTGAATCCACTGCATTGATTTCACTGCACCAGTCATCATAGAAGAACTTACAATTCCAGCCATGCCCTTTTTCAATCACATCCAATGGCGACAAATGAGGTTTTGGATGCCATTTTTGAGGCGCCATCAAGGGCAAGTTAGCAGTTCGTTGCGTGCTGCAAGGCACTAGTCGAACTTGCTGCATTTCATCCAGCTCTACTCTTTCGGTATATGCCTGGTTGTACAACGGATCAATCATCTGTTCGACCAAAATATGTATCAAGTCAGCTAGTTCTGGATAAGCCCCAGTGATATAGGGAAACTTGGACAGCAAAAACAGCGAAGGCTGTAGAGAACCAATTGAGAGCAAACATTCTAGTAGCCAAACCTTTATCGACTTGTCAGACTTTGGCTTGTCCTGTGGTGCGTCTTTCGTCTCTTCAGGCTCCTGTTGCTGTTGAGTATTCGTATTCTGAGGGGTATTCGGAGTGGTATCATCACCTAATGGAGCAGCCAATGCCAAGGCAGAAGCTCGAGCCATATAAGCTCGTTCTTCCATTTCCTTTTTCCACGTTTCTTCGTACTTTACCAGATCTTCATCGGAAGGAGTCAAGTGGTTGTATATATCTGCCATGCTAATAAATCCTTCTTTGATGAGAATTGCCGTCCACATCAGCACACTCTGGTCTGGGTCGCTTTCCATTGATCTCAGCTTTGCACCCAACAACTGAGCAGCATTTCCATTGCCTCCACTATAAAAGTCGTCAAAACTGTTGGTTTTCGCAGGGGTCGAAGGCCACCATGGCGAGTTTTTGAGCAGCTCTACGTAAAATTTACAATGATTCCGGATATTAGCGGCAGCGACGTCCATTATCACGTCCAGCGACCTGATAGGATCCAAGTCAAAATAGCCAATTAGCGACTCAATTGCCTTGACCGTTGGCCCTATTCTGTCAAGATTGTTCTCTCCATGCGCTGAGTATAGTTCTACAATTAGTTTTGTGTAGCCTTCTGAGGCTTCTCGAAGCAGGTTGAATCGTTTCTGTTTGTACAACATGTTGGTATTAGTTCTGATGATTGTTTTTTCAAACCCGGGATTGACAATCCCCAATTTGACCAACACTGGACCGTCCATCATTAGCATCATGGAATCTTTATCCAGCAACTCTCCTAGCTGTTCTACCAGTTCTTTCAGCCGTTCGTTTACATTGAACAGAGTGAGTGTATAGATAAACAAGTGCATTCGTGTTTCTTCGTTCAGCACCATATCCAGCACCTCATAAGCCTGGTGGACTGAGATTCGCTCAGTCAACACCGATTTACAAATTTCGTAGAATCCTAACACTTCTTCCTCCATGATCCCGTTGGAAACATCATCCAGATCCCATGATTCGACCATTGAATCCGATATGATTTTGTATCCAGGAAGGGATACGGAGGCCACTGCTTGGTCTGTAGCACCAACAGCAGCTGGAGAGTTTGCACCAGTTCCAGCAGCTGGTGACTCCTCTGACATTTTCAGTGTTTTTTGTTGTTTGTGTTACTACACTAACTGCGACGGACTGGCGATGAAGTGGTGAAAAAAAAATCTTGATGTAGTTGGGAGAAACGTGACTTCACCACAACACTCGACCAGACGACGACATTTACGATGGATAAGCTGAAGGAACAGCAGCAGTTTGAGCAGCTTCAGAACAGGCATGTTGGGCTTGGGCACGAGGATATAACCAGGCACGAATGGCGAGAGAACGTAGCCCGGGATTCGTATGCTTCGTACATTGGACACCCACACATGCTGGAGCAGTTTTCTATAGCGCTTGGCGAGTCCAAGAACGCAGTGCAAATGAGGTTTATTGATGTATGTACTATAAGCTTCCCTACGTCTGGTGTTTTTTTGCTTCTTTTTTTTTAAAAAAAAAAGAAGAACACCACCTAGAGCAAGTAACCGATAACTAACCACAGAGGCTACAGAGCATGATTGAGCCCTGCGGGCCTCCACCTAGTAAAAAATAGACCGAGTCCTGTGGCAGGGCACATCGAAGTTGCCTCCATGCTCCTGCTGGAGGTGTTTGGCGGTATCCCAGAGATAGAAGTCGAGCAGGATGGAGTTGATACCGCTGTCCGGGTGTTTCTTGAGGATGTGCTGCTTGACGAGCTCGACTGCCCAGATGCTACAGCCCCGGAGCTCGACCTCTCGACTGTCGCCGTGCTCGAGCGGGACGAGCTGGATCAGGTCGTTCTGCAGGCCCTCGGTCATTTTGATGCATTTCAGCGTAGTTAGGATCTGCGGCACACGGTAGTCTGCAAACATAGTGATCTGGTCAATGTCATTGAACTCTCCGTACTCTTCTCCCCCGAAACAGGCCCAGATGTCGGATATCAAGATCTGGGCTCGTTTGTGGAACTTGACCGTCTTGCCCTCGTACTGGCACACGTCGTTGAACGACCGGAACCACTGTGTGACCGACTGCAACAGAGCCATTGCCGACTTGTCAGCCTTGGCCACCATCTCTGCGAAATGGCTGCAGCCCAATTGAGCCATCACGTCGCCGGCTTCCTTGAGCACAATGATCCGTTCGGTCAGCATGGGGATCTTTTCCTTGGTGGCCGACTCAAAGATCTTTTCGTAATCCAGCTTGCCCTCGCTCCACTCGCTGGGGGTGGTGATTGGAATCCCGGCGTCCAGAGCCCTGTTGATGGCTGCTACCATGCTCCAGTAGCCGGTGTAGAGCTCTCCCTGATACTCGACGGCGTATCTCTGCGAGCTGGCCTTGCCGCTATCCTCGTGGTCGTAGTCAGACCAGAAGGAGAAGTTCAGCAGGTCCACGGTGAAGATCCAGTCAATGACCTTGACCGGGTCCATCTTTGATGGATCAGGATTCAGCTTGTGCTGCTTCCACGAGTCGGTCGAGTAGTGTTTTTCCTGCATTGCCTTGAAGATGGCCTCCGCTGCCTTGCTGCAGCCCTCCTTGGACACATGCACATGCGTGGCCTTCTCTGCTATGAATTTGGCGCTGTCCAGCACTTCGTTCATGGTGAATGGTGATTGTCTAGTGTCTTTGTGGTGCCTCGAGGGTTGCTGCGATGCGGTTCGCGCGGCGGACTGCGAAAAACAGCAGACGGCGGTGGTTGAGGGCCGTATTGCTACTCCAAGGGCAATGTCTTCTTTTTCCAGAAAAAGAAGCAAAAAGCGGTCCACGATGGGTTAATGTCGAAAACATCCCCGGGAGGGTAGAAACCCGGGGCAAATGCGCCGCAGGCACTGTTTTTGCTTCTTTTTTAAAAAAGAAGAACGCTACGTCTAGGGTGATGTCTACTTTTTCGAGAAAAAGAAGCAAAGAGCGGTAGAGCTGCTGATAAATAACGGATTGTACAATAAATATGATAAGCCGTAGGCACTGTTTTTGCTTCTTTTTTGAAAAAGAAGAAAGCTACCCGAGGCGTGGTGTCTGAGCCGCACGCGCCTTCGTTGTGTAACAAGCATACTCTTGAAAACACCAAAACAATCCGTCAATGGGTTTCCAATACAAGAGAAATATACTCAATTGAGCTCCTAGAATCGATATATGGTAATAGTTATTTCACATCACACAGTTTTACCTGTTTTCAGACCCCCAAAACGACTACCCCCAAGGCGGTATGAGATTTACGCGCATGGGCGTATATCACAGTCCTAGCTGGTTGAGTGGCCCAGTCCCTGAATAAGCCTGGACATGAATTTACACTCTTCGGCGTAAAAAAGAGCACACCGGAAAGCGCTGTGGCTCGTCCACTGTTTTTGCTTCTTTTTCAAAGAAGAAGAACACTTTGGAATTCCATTGCAAAAAGCGGCCAACTGGCACATTGTCTACTGTTTTTGCTTCTTTTTCAAAAAAGAAGAACACCACCGGAATTCACATGTCACGTGCCAGCAGCACTACGATGGATTTCTTCTTTTTCAAAAAAGAAGCAAAAACAGGAGCCAGGCATCTGAGCCGCAGGAAATTTTTCAAAACAGAATATCAACGGGCTCCGTGCCGCGTGCTCAAACGTAGTGGTTTGAACCACGCTTCTTGCATCCTGCCGGTGTGAGCACCAAAACAACGATCTGCCCAGTCAGAGTTCATCAGAGCTAGTCTACCGAATCCATGAATGCATCCTATTTGGTCTGGTTATTTATTTAATTTACGCTTATTATCCGGAGGTTGCACGGCGCAGTTTGTGATGATATCGGGAACGTTGGGAGCGAAGCGCCGGTTTGGGCCGGATGCAAGAAAAGTTTATTTACCAAGCGGCTCCGGTCGGAATGCAAAAGAAAAAAAAAAAGGCTTAGACCAGACAAACGTTAGTGTCAGAACACGCCAAGCTAGTTACGCGAACAGTTGGATCCCAGGATAAATCGATCTGATCTGGAAAATCTACTAGGTACATAGATAATGGTAAAATGAATTACTATCGTAGCGTATGAATCGGCCAGCCTCTCGTAGACCGTTAGTCTAAGACACCCTGGCTTTTGGATATCCAAAATGCATGGATGAAGATCTTACCTGCTATTTTTAGGATCGAATCTATATGCAGCTTGTCAAACCAATCGACCACCATCATCCTGCAACTGCGGTGGCTAGCCCTCCCTCCTTTTTCTACAGAAACTGTTCGGCATTGTGTCCGAAAAAGCAATCAAGTAGGTGGATCCATCAGTCAATCAATCCATCCACAACAACCTACCACCCTAAAAAACCTTCCAAAAAATTGAAACAAGCATTTGACGGGCTTCTTCGCGTTTTTTCCTGGATTTTCTGGTGGGAAGCTCCTTACAAAAAAAAAAAAAATTTGTTTCAGCAAGACAAGCTTCACGTTTACCCGCATTCTGGAGGAGGAGCACCACACCGCACCGCAGTACCGTACTACCGTTAGCGTACCCACACTGTTTGACGCATTTTTCAACCAACTCACTCTCTCACTCAACTTCAACACTATAACTTTTGAGTAACAGAGAAATGACTTTGGTATCTGACGGGAAGTTTGAATTTCCTGATCATGTGTTTCCGGAAGTTCCAGCTCCTTTTGCTGGATTGCCCATGTCTCCTCAGGCCAAAATAAAAAAGATCTTGGAGGAATACGAAAGCTATGTGGATAAAGCTATGGCTGGTATCAACCAGGACTCCAAAGATCAAGTCCATCAGCTGTTCAAATGGGCTAGAGAAACTTTGGATTTTTCCGAAACCCAGCCTGGTATTGCTACAAACATTATCAACACGGCTCTTGACATTGTCAGGGTGGTGGGTAACATGGACAATAGCAAGTACAAAGGTGCTGCGTTGTATATGATTGGTTTATGGCATTTATTTGGGCTGTTTGGCAACAAAGCTTCAAACACCAAGTCCAGAGAACTTTTCATGAGTTCTGCAAAACTGGGCTACTCAAGAGCATTGTATAGAATAGGTTCCGATTACGAATCGCGTGGTGACATTAACACTGCGTTGGTGTACTTTGAACATGGGGTCAAAAGAGGCGACGCTGCATGTTATTATAGACTAGCTATGGCATATTTGAGGGGCCATTTGGGCAAAGAGATTGATCACGAACTTGGGTTACGTTACCTGGAAAAGAGCTCGTTGATTAGTGATCCAGACTGTCCTCAGTCAGCTTATATGTACGGTTTGATCCAGTTAGGAGAGCTACCGTATGTGGTGTCTACTGATCCTCAAACCCAAGCTGGCATGATGGCTTTGGAACGATCGGCATGGTTGGGTTTTGCTCCAGCCCAGATTCGAATGGGCAAGAGTTGGCAAGGTGGTGAGAAGGGTTACGATGCTGCAGTTGCTCTGAGATACTTCCACCTGGCCTCTCGTCAACAGCAATATGCCCGTTTCAAGGGAGATGAGCCTCCACCATCTGGAGATTCCGAGCCAGGTTCTGCCGAAGCGGAAATTTCAAAATGGTTTTTGTGTGGCAGTGACGGTATCTTCCCTCCAAATGAGGAATGGGCCTACAAGTTTGCATCGCTAGCTGCTGAGGATAGTAATCCTATTGCAGAGTTTGCAGTGGGTTACTTCTACGAAGTGGGTATTTATGTCGAGGTTAGTATGAAGAATGCCTTGGAATGGTACAAGCTTAGCGCTAGTCACGACTGTTCAGATGCAGCTGCACGATTGAAGGAGCTTGAAAACCAGGACGGATCTGTCGAGGTTGGTCGACGACTGACACGGAAAGACCACGAACGTACTTTGACTATCAAAGGACGGGGATCCATCAGATCTTCAAGACGTATCAACAAGGACAAACCAACTCCTCCAACTCCCCAGCCTGAACAGCAAGCCGAGATCATCCAAGAAGATGACGAAATTGAAGAACAAGAGCAACCCCCTGCTCAAATGGGCAATCGTCAGTCCAAATTTGACTTTGAAAGCGGCGTCCAGCTTCCTCCAGTTGAGAGCTCTCCTTTCACTGTGGAATTGGGCATCCCATCAAACAGCCAAACTCCTCGTCATAGCCCTCAGCCATCAGACAGCGATTCCACTTTGAATGTCCAGAAAGTTCGACAACGACAGCCATCTCCACAACGAGGTGAATACCGACGATCCTCTCATCAACCTCCAATTACTCACCAACAAGCACAAGTGGTCCAGCGGCCGTTTAGTGTCTCGTTATCTGATCCTCCTGCACCAAGAAAGTCTTCAACCACCCAGTTGACTGACCGAGTGCAGAGTCTAAGTCTTGACAGTAACAGTGCCCATGCATTACCACCACCTCCGGCCCCAGTACCACCTCGATCTCCAAGCATTAATTCCTCTAGAAGCAGCACTCCTTCAACTCCAACCAAGCTTTCCACCTTTACCAGCCCCGAACATGAGTACAGCGATCCAATGGCTGCTCATCAACAACCACCAAACAAGCCACCACCTGCTCCTCCTCAGCATCACGAGACTCCTTCAACTAACTTTACTTCGTCACCAGCATCCACCATGACTTCTAACTCTTCTTGGAGCGGAGGCAGCGATAATGAAATGCCAGACGTTCGACAGGGTCCTCAATTGAAGAGCAAGAGACCAATGTCTGCAATGCCTCTTCCTCCACCAGGACGTCCAATGTCTACTTCTTCGTCGTCTCCTCCACCGCAAAGCGCTACTCGACCTTCAAGCGCATTTGTTTCACCGGCTCCTTTGAGAGATCTTCCTAATCCACCACGGTCTCCATTGAGTGATAGTAGATCAACTACTCCATCATCACCGGCCACATCTAGTTCGCATAACTTGGATCTCAAACCTCCATCTCCAAGAGTAGCCTCGTCGTCAAGATCAAGCATTGCATCTTTTGGTAAAGGCATGATCAACAAGACTCCGTCAATGTTGTCATTGAACAATGGTCCCAAAAAGCCTGTGGAACCAGAACTCAAACCAACTGTTCCAGCCGGTCAAACTCCTATGACATTTGAAGAAATGGGAGTACCAAAGGCAAATGTCAAGGATAAGGATTGTATAATTATGTAAAACTCTTTTTTATTTTATATTTTCAATTCTATATTTAGCATTCTATATATATCATATACCTAATAATTGTTGTAATATCATTCATTCATGTATCCCCTACCTTAGGGCTAATCCGAAATTTCGAATTATCCCTAATGCAAGATGTTTTTAGATCTCACGTGATCGAAAATCACGGGACTATTGGTCGTGGGGGGCACGGCTCAAGGGATACAAGTACATCTATACAGAACATGGCTATCTCAGCAACTTGACAATATATTACCATGGAATACACAGCGCCCGGTAATAGAGTAAACCGAGCGTAACATCGATGCGTCTTGTATTTTCAAGGCTCCGGGACTCGTCCCCTGGATGGGACGGGCGGTGCCGGCATCGGTGACGGTGACGGCTGTCACATAAGCGATCAGTTAGACTAGAATTCTAAATTAAGATTTAACAACGTCCTTGAATTAGCGCTCGCTGGTCGAGAACCTTTCAGATATAGTTTCTCGACAGATTTGCAGTATTGTATTAGGAACGCGTACCTTGGCCATAACTTTTCAAAGTATGACACGAACAGTATGATTTTCCTCACAGCAGGTAGAATATTTTAGTCATTATTAAAGGTATGGCATAATTACAAAATAATAGATCTAGCTTGGTTGAACCAGAGATGCAACAAATCTTTTGTATTCCAAAAAAAGAAAGCTCTTTATCTTGATACAACGACGCTCCTTGACACTAGACTCCGATGCCCGACGCCGCCGCAGCCGGTGCGGCTGCAGCGGCCGAAAAAAAGCTGCGATGAGTTTTACAATTCACCACCCAATTTTTGATGCTGCTTCTGTCTTTCGTCAAACTGATCCTTTGGACTAGCTAGATCCACTTTTGGGAATCTTGGATCATTGTGCAATGGGGCATTACCACTGGTCTCGAACATCCAACGAAGGCAAATGTTTTCAAACATGCGTACGATATGGCTGTACTCTGGATCCGCTGCGAGATTGTGCAGCTCGGCCATGTCATTCTTCCGGGAGTACAGTTCGCATGGTTCGTAAAGTCGATATATGAAAGTGTAATCTGGGCTCCGGATTGAGACGCATCTACCGACTGTTATTAATTCTTCATGTTGCAAACCTGCCTTTAGGTCATAGGGATATCCAGCATGCTCAATTATTTTTTCCTCAGAATACACGAACCCGCCTTCAGAGAATGCGTACTCTCGGTGCTCAGTGGTTTCTCCGCGAATCACCGGCATCAATGACTTTCCGTTGCCCATAAAAGGGTCCTTCAGCTGTGCCATTTCAAACAAGGTTGGTCCCATGTCCACCATTTCAGCCATACAGTCGTGAACCTTTCCGGCGGGGATCCCTGCACCTGAAAGGATAAAAGGCGAATGAACCAGCGACTCTGACAATCCGGCTGGCCACTTTTCAATGAGGCCATGGTCGCCTAGGTATTCACCGTGGTCAGTAAAGAACAATGTGACTGTATTGTCTTTGAACCCATTCGACTCAATGCTTTTCAACAATCGTCCAAATTGGTCATCCAGCCGAGTAATCATGCCATAATATGTCGCTTTGATTTCCCTCCAAGTGTCAAGGGTCGCACGCTGTGTACCATAAAGCTCCCGCAGTCTCCTCATATAGAGAGGCTCATAACCAGTTTTATCAGCTGGGTCAGTTGGCACTTCCATATCTTCTCTATTGTGCATGTTGAAGTAATAGTCGGACGATTTAAACGGTGGATGAGGGAAAATTAATGGCAAGAACAAAACCCAGGGCCCTTTTGGTGCATTCGTGAGCCATTTTTCAGCCGATCGAACTGCGGCTTCGTCGTAGTCCACCTCCTCTTTGTCACCTGTCCGCCCTATGTAAAATAACCGTTCCATCAATGTGGGGTTGTCTGGTTCATCGTTATAGCTGAAATCAGGCATAACATCCGGGCTTTCCAAGAACCCGTACTCGTCAACGCTCAATTCAGTGACAGATGGTGCAAACGTATCACCTCGTGGAGCCAATACTGCAATATGATACCCGGCTTCCTTCAGTGATTTGAAAAAGTTTGGTTCGTCTGGCTGAATTAAGGTTGCCAACCCACGATGGCCCGTCACGTGAGGATACTTCGAAGTGAACATAGAACAACGACTTTGAGAACAGACTGAATGTTGTTCATACATGTTGGTGAATACAGTACCATTCTTAGCAAATGAGTCGATATTTGGCGTCTTTGCATGCTTATTGTTGAGACCTATTGAATCTGCTCTCAATTGATCTGGCATGAACAAAACAAGATTGGGTCTGGTATCTTCAACAGTCATACTTTTATTGGGTGATGTGCTTAGTTACGAACTAGTGAGGAAAATGACTACCTTTTATATATCACCGAAGCACCATGATTAACCCAGAAGACGCATGATTTTGACAACACAATTTGCATTTTCCAATTCCTTGAATGGGGTAAGATCGTTTAGCTCGCCGTAATTTCCTTGACCAATCGGAATTAACACAAACCATTAGCCCACTCTAGAATCGGCTACCAGTGCGGATATCGCTAAGTAGCTTGATAAGTGAGTGGCTTTCTCCATCCGCTGCTGCATCTCCACATCAATCGGCATTAATACTCGGTAGAAGTGCGTCACCAGTACTAATGGCTGGCTGAAATTAAAAAAAAAAAAAAAAAAAACTGCCGATCGGCTCCGGTTCTCCGATCCCAGCGCAAAAAAAAAGCCTGGTTCGGCTTTGAATTTGATACTTCAGCTAAACATATCAGACAACTGTGTCCAGATATTGCGAAATAACGGCAAGAGCGCCGCAGATCACAAGCAACATTAATCAGGGGTGCGGATAACGGGAGCGGGTCTCGCTTATTTTTTTTACCCCACAGAACAAAATAAGGTCTCAGTAGATCTTTCCATCCAACCAACCATTAGTTTCTCATTGCTTCTCTCATACTGACGACATCCTGTCGAAATATACAGCCATTCTGTCGAATATCATTAGTTCTATGTTTCAGCAACAACCCCTCTTTCTCCAACAATCATGCTAACATGAGCACCATATATAAATCGAAGACACAATCTCAGTCGTTCTACCAGATCAAACCGGGAGCCAATGGTATCAATATTCAAAAGACTTGGCCAAAAACTGCGAACAGTGAAGGAAAGCTTCACAACTACGGGGTTCTTCACGTTTGTGCTCCTGATAGTATGCCCGTTCACATACGGGTTTGACAACCAAGGATTCTCATCCATAATGGCAATGGATGGATTTGCTGAATCTTTTGGTGATTATGACGAAAAAACCGGGAAATATGTGCTAGAACCATACTACATGTCGCTGCTAAGTAGCCTCCAATACATCGGATTCGCGGTTGGCTTGATTGGTGGCTCTATCCTGTCAAATCGTAAAGGCCGCCGTTTCACGGTGTTTTGCGAATCAATTTGGGCCTACGTGCCAATTTTGATTAGTATCACGTCGAAAACAAAAGCACAAATTCTGTTGGGTAGGATTTTGAACTACACTTACGTGGGAATGGAGCTGGCAGTCATTCCGGTTTACCAGTCAGAGACAATCGTACCCTCGTTAAGAGGTCTAGCAGTTGGGTCGTACCAATTTGCTATCAATATTGGAGGGCTCACCATCAACTCCATTTGCTACAAGACTTCGCAGTTCGAAGGGACAGCATCATGGAGGATCCCACTGGGTCTGTATTTTGTGCTACCAACCGTCATTGCCTGCTGTGTTTGGTTTATTCCAGAATCTCCTCGATGGTTGCTCATGCAAAATAGAGAGAAAGAGTCGTATGAGGCGTTGAAAAAACTTCGTCATGGTGACTGCGAAGAGGAGTTCATTGGCATGAAGTACCAAATCGAAAACACAGTTGAACAAGACACCTATCTTGAAATGGTCAAAGGTGTTAACTTGAGACGATCCATGATTGCTATTGGTGTCAATTTCTTTCTCCAAATGACTGGACAGGCTTTTGGTTCACAATATGGAGCAATTTTTATCAAGGGCCTCGGGCTAAATCCATTCGGGATCAACTTGATCAATGGAGGTGTGAATACAGTTGCTGTGACCGTTTGTCTTCTTTTAGTCGATAAATTCGGAAGAAAGACTCTAATGATGTTCAGCGCAGCCATTCAGATGGCAGGAATGATGTCAATGGGTGGCATTGGCACTATGGCTACTACAGAGCAATTGTCCAATTCACAAAAATACGGAATTATTGCATCGTTTTTCATTCACGGCTGTGCCTATTCTCTGGGTTGGGCCCCGATTTCCTACATCGTAACGGCAGAAGTTCCAACTTCGCGTCTTCGTGATAAGACTCAAAGAATAGGTCAGGCTGTAAATGTGATCTTCAGCTTTGTAGTCAGCTTTACGCTGCCATATTTGCTGTATGAACCGTATGCCAATTTAAACTCGAAAGTTGGGTTCATCTACGGTTCATTCTCCTTCCTGGCAGTCTTGTTTGCATACTTCGCAGTTCCGGAATGCAAAGGGCGTACGCTTGAAGAAATTGACCTTATGTTTAACATGAAGGTTCCTGTGAGGAAGTTCCGTAAGTACCAGATCACTGAAGCGGACAGGCATGCTGTCGAAGGAGACAGTGAGAAAGACGGCGAGAATATAGTAGAGCAGGTTGCTGAAAGAACCGTGTAGTGGTTTACATGAAGATGTAGAATTGATGAGGGTTTGTTTTTTTATATATATTCTAAAGTTTTTGCTTCTTGTTTGCCTGTTTTTAAGATTTAGATAGAGTAGTGATGTTGAACTTCGGATTGGAGAAGCGCCGCAGCATGTCTCACCTAATCGGGTGGCCCCGATACCGATATTCCAGTTATGAGCTCCCAGCATGCATTCTATTCCAGTATACACAAAGTCTATACGATTTTTTTTTTTTTAAGAACGCTACAGAAACCCTTCGGGATATTGCACATCAAAGTTGTCAGTTCGTTGCCTGACAAACTGCACGAAATCGAAAAAGCTCTTCTTGAAGCGCCTCGTCTGACTAGGGCGTTCGACCACTTGGATACCAAACTGCTGGTCATAGTCTCCGAATTCCCAGTTGTCAGCAAAGCTCCAAGCAAATGCCCCGATTACATTGATGCCGTCGTAATGAATAGACTCCAGTACGGCGTGGAGAAACGATTGATAGTATATGGATCGGCCAGTGTCGTATAATTGATCCTCTAGGTCCTTACTGCTCTCCCGCCATTCTGGGAACCCGAATTCGCCGATAAGAATTGGCGTATGAAACATATCCCAGAGCAGGTTCAAGTTTGTTCGCAAGTGCGTAGGCGTGATGTAGACATATGATTGGGATCGATAGCCTACTTTCCAACCGTTCTGGTCTATCGCAGATTGTGAAACACATTCGGGCCAAAGTGGGTGATCAGAATTCTGTTCGCAATTCTTGATTCCTTGGTCTGGGGGTTTTGCAACCGTATAAGTGTACGGGTCAATGCCCAAAAAGTCGCATTTTCCATTGACTTCGGCCAACTCTTCTTCAGTAAACAAAAACTCGTCGGCATTTTCTTCAAGACTCATGGTGTCAATCCATGACTGTGGGTAATCTTTACCAGTAAACAGGGGATTGCCCACCACGCCGAGCTCGAAATCGTTATGCCGAGCTGCGGCTGCCACATGTTGTTCATTTTTGGCATCCTCTGGTATTCCCATGATGTTGGATAATTTTATTCCGATTTTTCCTGTAGCCTTTAGCTCGTTATGGTAAAAATTGTGCAATTGAGCTTGGCACTGGATGACATGCTTCATTCCAAGTGCTGATCCGGCCATCAGAAATGGCTCGTTAAACGAGAACCATAACGGAACTCTGTCTGCAAAATGCGTCAGCACAATCTTGCCGTAGTTGACGAACGATTCGACAAACCGGTCGTCGTTCCAGCCCATGTCGTTGAGACCCACAGTGTATTTCTTCTTTTTCTTAGGCGAAAACTCTAGTGGAGTGTCGAAATGCAACAGGGTGACTACTGGAAGCATTCCGTAGTCCAACATAGTATTTATCAAGTCGTTGTAGTGATTGATTGCCTCTTCATTGACCGGAGTACCAGGGTGGACAAATGGCAACACACGGGTCCACGGGATCGAAAAAGAATAGTACTTGACTCCCATGGCTGCCAATCTTGCAATGTCCTGCTTATATAGATAATAGTTTTCATTAGCCACGTAGTTGGTTTGATTACTGTTTGAAGCTGGAAACTTTTCAAGCATCGTAGGTGATCTTCCTTCATCAGCAACAGCACCTTCTATTTGAGCGGCAGAACCCGCAACACCCAGCATGAATCCGTCTGGAAACTTCAAGCCGTCATTTCCGAATTGAAGAGAGGGCTCATCAGGTGGAAGAACAAGCTCGGACGAAGGCACTGCGGTTGGCTCAACGGTTCTGCTATAAACGCCCGTGGTGAAATACTCCAGCTGAGCGTCTTCCCACTTCTTTGACCAGGAATACTGACCAAAGGGGTCGTCTATGTCAGTTGGATCTGTTTCATGCGGTCTCCAGTTTCCCCAGGTCGTCGTTGTTTGTGGAGGGATCAACTGCGATAGTTCGCTGTATGGAGACGCAAAATACCTGGTACTTGTTGGAGACGGCACAGCCCTAGCATAGCTTCTAGTAGTCGTCGATCTGCTGTAGTCGAACTTGCTCTGAGGGAACAATGGATGCTGATGCGACGGTCTGAACAGATCGTGGCCGAACAGAGCCAGAGCACAAGTTGCCACTGAGCATAAGATGGCAAGGTAACGATAAGCACCTGCAGGCATTACTTGCTATTTACATATGTACGTCTCCATAGAGGGCTTATATATAGGAATGGTTCGGCAGAATGGGCGGAAACGAATGCGGAGTTGACCTGCATATGCGTTCGCCGTGAAGCAAAAAACAGCCACGTGACCTGAGCCGCAGGCACTGTTCTTGCTTCTTTTTTGAAGAACGGTACTCCTAGGAAGATGTCTTCTTTTCCAGAAAAAGAAGAAAGCCACCTCTACAATCGTGTCGTCTTTATACCCCTAAGGTCATCTATTCTGTATACTTGGAAGAAGATGTCTTCTTTTTCCAGAAAAAGAAGCAAAAAGCGTTAGAGGATGGGGTCACCATGGCCAGACGTCCCAGTCAAACGCGAGGCCGAAGAAGTCGTCAAACGTCGGGTGCGAGGGCTCGAATGTGCCGCCCCACGATGCGTTCACTGGAGACTCGTTCCCAATTGACAAGTTCTCGCCGCGTATGGCATGGAATGGAGAGAGGATATGCGGATAGCTGGCCGCAGATTGAGGCTGCGCTTCCACTTCCTGGACAATTTCCAAGCACTTCTGTGGAACATGCTGCATGAGCCCGTGCTGTTGACATGCATCCACTAGATATTTGATCCCCAATGAGGTCTTTGTCCGAGCATTGCCTCCGGTCTCAATTGGTTCGATCTGAGAGACCAGTTCTAGATTACAGTACAGATTCTCGCCGATCTCTCTGGGAGGTATGTCAATGTTTGAACAATTGGTGGATGCTATCAGGATTCGTGTTGTTTCCTTGATCACAGTCATTGTCCATGCATTGTACCCCAAGCTCTTGGCGAGCTCCACGTTTTCACGCACGAGTATAGAAACCTCAATTGCCCGTCGAACACATTCGTTTTGGACATACTTCAAAGTGTCTGGAGGCACCAGGTCAAGAAAAAGCCGTGGTGTTGCTTCCCTCAACCAGGGAAGTGCAAGCCTGTATAAATCGCAATATATAATTTGGATCATCCCATGAGTCTTCAACAAATACCTTCGATATCCAATCGTTCTGTTTCCTGAATAATCAATAGGTGGAATGGCAGCGTACATTCTGTCCAAGTCTTTGGACAGGGTCCAGAATTCGGAATCTTCGCTCCACCATTGATCTATGTTCTTTGCTGTATTCTTTGCATAAAACAGAATACGGGATCTCAACATGCTTACTTCAATTGCGTAGCTAATCAATCCGCGAGTAGTTACAGCTCCCAGATCTTGTAAACTGTCCACAGGGTGTGGAACATGAACGTGGGCCATGTTCATCATCGTGAATTCCTCAATACCACCACACAGCATTCGGTCCATCAAAAAGCAGTTCCAAAACATTCTGTTCCGGAGTTCCTTATCCAGTGGGCTGAGCCCTTCAGCCGGGTGGTTCAAGCCAAAAGCATAGGCCATTCTCACCACCAGTGGATAACTGAAGAACAGTCGATTATCGAACGACCAATTGAAAGTATTCAGCACTAACAACAGCGCCTGGAATAGGTCTAATGAAGCTTCCCCAATCTGGCCCATCAGTTCCATATACAGCTTGTCGAACCACCATACCACTATTTGGTAGTTCTCCTCTTGATCCTCCAGAGTTCCCACACCCGGTAGACTACACAGTAAAACTGCCCGTAGAAAATAATCGGGGAGTTCACCCTTTGACAGACGTTCCATGAATTGATTTCGCTCGATGAAATTGCCTGCATTGAAATAGAAGTCTCGCTCGAAGAACTCTTCGGCCAGCTGCTTGACCATTGCGTAATGGCTTTGATCTGTTACATGTTCATACAACTCTTCATAATGGGCGACAGTAGCTTCACTGCTACTGTCACTGCTGCTGCTATCATTCTCTCCTTTATACTTGCATGCAATTCCTAATCTAGAACATCTACCACAGACAGGGTTTTCGCCAGTGCAACGCCGCTTTTGAGTTCTGCACGGCACACAAGCCTGCTTCACTCGATAGCGTCGCTTGTCGACTATGTTACTGGAAAACGAGCACCTCAGTCCTATTTTTTCACATCTCATACACCCCTGATGGCTCCTCCGTTCATCGCATTTCACCTTTCTGTGTCTACAATTGATGCAGCCAGATCGCGACCGGGTTTTCTTGGTTGAAGCGACGTTCTTGTTCATCTAAGCTCGCAGCTACCCTTACCACACCTTCCCCTGGAGGTCCGGCCGGCATATTTATATGGATAAGCCCCCTCTTTCTGCAAGCTGCATGCTAGCACGCAAGCTGCCCCACGAGTTGCGGGATGGACTCGAGTTCCCGTGGTGTCTTCTTTTTTAAAAAAAAGAAGCAAAAAAACAGTAGACGCTAGGCGGGGTGTTTTCTGGTTATTCCAATCATCGGCTGGGTGTTTTCTGGTTATTCTAGACGTCGACTGTTTTTGGTTCTTTGTAATACTCGTTTCTCGTCTTTCCGGCCTCTGACCACATAGATCTATCCTGATAAAGCTTTAATAACAAGTTAGATTTATTATATTGTAATCATTTCATACTTTTAATAGTGTTGTAGATGTGTAATTGAGAACCCAGACTCCAACTGTTTGGTTTATGGGGTGTGACCACTCCGGGCTGGTGTGTCGAGGCACCGATGGCCATGCCGATACCGAAAGCGATCTAAATGCTGTAGGAGCCTTCATAATAGAGCATCAACCCAGCCCATGACATGGCGACACCAGAAGATACGCAACCTGCGCTAACCCTGGAAGTACTACAATTGCGTCCGTATTGGCTCTCCTTGTCCAATGAAGTAATAGAACATCAACTCAGCCCACAACATAGGCCTAGTCCCGTGCCTTCTGTTCATGTGCCCAGACGTCACGTGATACAAACGAAATATGTAATATCATCCTAGACGCAACTGTGCTTCAATTAGCTACATATGCCATATAAACTAGTTACTAGCGCTATCATACTTCAGCCCGTGTCGCCCGACGTAAGGAGCCACCTGCGGCTCATGCCATTCTTCTGGTGCTCCATTGTCCAGCTTGTAAACTTCAACACCCAGAGGTCGACATGTTTCCAGCATGTCCTCCTCGGAGCCCCAGCCCCACTTGCTCAAATCACCACCTGGACAAGCACTCAATGCACACAACAGGTCTTGTTCAGCAAAGAACTCGAAGTAGTCGGTATCGTTTGCTGGCGATGCTTCCATGAAATAACGGCCTTCCTTGTCCAAACCAGTGACCTGGAAGACGTTGAGCACATCGTGCACATCAAACTCAGTCAGCCCGTGTGGGATCACAGATCTTACCAGATTGGAATGACAGTGGAAGTCGCACTGAGTTCCGGACAATAAAGCATCTACATAAGGATCGCACCGCGTTCCGAGCAAGTCATGCACTCGTCCATTCCATCGATCTGTACCGTATGACTGCAGCGAGTCACCAATTATGGTGCACAATGGTCGTAGATATGGCAAACACGACCACAATCGGTCGTAGGTTGACACATGAGACTGGTGCAGCTGACGGGTACGACTGGCCCAGAATCGCTCTCGTGGGTTGTTGCTATTCCAAATGTTCAAATCACCCACCTGTGGGCCCTTTGGAGTGGTCAATCGACAGACGTAGCCCTTAGGAACCTTCCACGACTCACCGCTTCTGGGTTGGATCTCAAACTTGTTGACTAGAGTCCGTGGGGCACTGGCGATCTTGTCGTATAGCTCAGGTTTACCCCGCAGAATGGTCGATGCGGCTTTCGATGATGGCTCATAAGCTGGCACAGGAGGAGTGTCGCTGATATTGAACTGTCTATCCGATGTCATTGTTTCTACTTCTTGTTTTAATACGTTAATTTCAACTCCAACAATTCGACAATATTTATATTCTAACGGAATCGTGACGGAACGGGCAATCCGAACGTTGAAATTTTTAATCACGGACCGCCAGCTCCGTAGCCGACCTCAGCGGATCAGGCCTTCCGCGCAAGCAATTGAGAGCGTTCAATTCAAAACGAAAGGAAAGAGCGACAATGACACCATCTATGACGCCTATATATATAAATGAGGTATCCCGTAGGAGTGCTCGTTTGGACGTTTAGGTGGTCATGATTTATAATCATAGCGGTACAGCGCCGCGTTCTTCTTTTTTTAAATAAGAAGCCAAAACACTAGACGCCTGTGGTGATGGAGCTGTTGATAGCTGAAACCCTGTTTCCGAATGACAGGACAAGGTTGGGAATTGAGGAACGTACGAATTAGACTACTATCTACCCTCCATTAGAGATCTAATCGGTAACTGTCGGTATGCCGCCAACAATGGCCGTCGGAGGTAGGTGCCATAGCAACCGATCGTGCGGCTCAAGACACAATAAAAAAAAAGGGGGGCGGAGAACACAAGATAGAGAGACATGAACAAAGGTGAACAAAAGGTGGGCAGCACCCAAAATCTAAAACATCTCAACATCATAAAGGCAGACCTAAAGGTAAGGTAAGGTAAAATAGAGAATTTACGATCGATCGAGGGTGAATTTAAGATTTACCCGATCTAGTAGTGCCAATCGTATTTGATTTATTGATAACTAACACTTCCACACAAGACTCTCCAGGCTGCCTGGAACCCTAGATAGTGGGATACCAAAAAGCAAACAAGTTGCTCCTCCTAAGGTTAGATGCATGCGTTGCATACAGGTGCATTGTCTTTTTGTCTTTTGAGGAGGCAAAATAAGAAAAAAAAAAAAAGGCAGAATAGGCACGGCAGTATCAAAATTTATTTTGGTCCATGGCCTTAAATTCTTGTTTTTCAATTAAACAGTAAGGCTTTAGTACATTTAATAACGGTAAAAAATGTTTATTTTTCTCCAATCGTTTTAGGGTATCTCGGATTTCAGGGACTTGTCAATCCTTATATTTTGCTTTTTTTCTTTTTTATAAAAAGGGAATGCCCATTATTCTGGGATTTGATGCTAGATATTCTGATGCTCTCTTTCTGAGTCTTTCTCCAAACTCTCCTTACCAAGGATTTGGGCCATATCATATCATATCATATCAAACAACTCGTTACCCTACCTGGATACCCTTCGTGTCCCCACCTGGTGTATACAAAAAAAAATTATGAAAAGCTTGGCATGCTCTCACCATAACCTGAATCAACAATATCACAATTAACACAGCCAAAGACAAGTCTGGGCAAAACGGCAGAGGCACCTTTTTTCTTATTTTAACGTCATATGATGGGACCCCATACATCAAAAGGCTTTGCAGTCATTATAAAAAGAAATTAATTTTCTTTACTAGGGTTGTCGACGACAATTCATTTTGAATACCATTTATCTGGAAACAAGCCTCCCCCCTCTTTTTGCACCTGTCTTTTAGCACAATTAAGCTTGAAACCTCCATCAATCCCCATCAATCCATTATCCGGTAAAAGGTAGAAGGAAATAAAAATGATGTTCATTAGATGAGGATGGTAAACTAAGGATGGGATTGACAACCCCCCATTCATTCATACAGGAAATAACGGCAAACTCATGCATCACTAAGACTAAAATAATTCTGTTCCCTTTGTGATGCAAGATGCATGATACAACAACCCTCCGCCCCTCCAACCAAACAAGCTACACTAGTAATGATCATTCAGTTGAATCTCAATCAGTCTGGAGAACAACAGAAGTGTAATCAGTAATTTCTTTTTTCACCCATATGTCTTATATTGGTTTCTTTTTTTCATTTAGGATATGTAATTTGGCTTCTTCTTCATTACAGCAGGATTTTTTTAAAGTGAAGTGTGTGAGTTTTTTTTTTTTTTCTTTACTTTAACACTCCTCCTTTTCTTCTTTCTACTCTTAACTTTTCTGAACATTAATCATTTAAAATATAAAATGGAGACGTATTACGGCTTTGTCCGTACTCCTTTGGATGCAGTAATCTTGTTTGAAGCATGTCGACTGGGTATCTTGCCTCGTGTTCAACGAAGATTATCTGAAAAGGAACGACATAATATTCGGTCTGGTTCAGTGTTCGTATGGGATGAAAGAGAAGCAGGTATGAGAAGATGGACTGATGGCAAATCTTGGTCAGCATCTAGAGTATCTGGATCTTTTTTAACTTATCGAGAAATGGTTGGCAAAACCTCTACAACTTCTAATAGTACTTCTACTAACGATTATGATAACGATACTTCTACTAATGATGATAATGTAAACGAAGGTTATGTTTATAAACCTGATGGATTGATGAAACAATCTTTTTCCATTACGACTTCGACAAATTTAAAATTACATTTGATTTCTTATTTTTCACGTATGCATGCTAACTCTAACGAATTACCGATTCCGAGTCAAGATTCGAATCTTAAATCTATTATTATACCAAAAGGACTATATCCTGATTCATCATCATCCACTTCAGCAACGGCTGAACATCATAATCGTCCAATGAGGTCCGTACATCCTCATCCATCTCATCAACATCAATATATGTCTTCACCTCCTCCTCCGCCACCACCACATCCTCATTCACATTATCAATATCATCAACGTAATCCTTATATGGCGCCACCTGCTCAGGTAATGCATCCACTTCAACCACCACCTCCTGCACAACAACCACAACAACAGCCACCGGTTTATCAAAGCCCTATAGTACCGCATCCAAATAATCACCATCAGCAACAACACAATCAGCCACATCAATCAGTTGCTGCACCTCCCCCTCAGAATCACCACCACCCCCATCATCATCATCATCATCACCATCCTTATGCCTACCAAAGCCCGCCATCACCTGTTCATTCAACAGGTAATCCTCAATTAAGTTCAACAATTGTACAACAACCAACTCCTCCTAGTTTACCTCCACCCAATACGGTAACTACTCCTCCAGACACAAGTTCAACTCAATTAAATGCTCAAGATATACCTTATGAAAAGGTACATTTTGGAGAAGATCAAAGAGCTATTCAAGTTCTTGATCGACGATTTATTCTATAAATTATTACTATTTTTATTTATTTATACGGTGTACGAGATTTAAGTCCTTTTTTTAATGTATTATGAATTATTTTTTATTTTAAGTCTCATGCATTCCTCGGGGATTAGTAGCAACCGTTTAGGTCCAGTCATGTAGTGTCATGGGGTTTTGTATCAAGGTGATGCATCGTTATTCGTGATAAACTCATGACTTAGGGGATTGATACATATCCGATCGCAGGCTTAAAATAACCCTGCGCCATATGCATGAAGAAAAATTATGGTTATCAAAGTCGGAAATTGGTGAATGAAAATCATTTCTAAAAACAAATTTATTGAAAGCCTTGTTTGATCATTCCAAGATTGCTCTGATCATAACACGGCTGAAGTAAACATGCAGCAGTAATTTTTTTTTTTTTGGCGTCGTCATCGAGGGGGGCTTTTCTTTGTTTTACTTTTTTATTTTTAATTGTAGTGAATCAATGTTTTTGATTGATTTCTACAAATAGTTTTAGATGCGGCTCAGATTTGGTACTAGCAGTGGCTGCAACTATCCACCATCCCCCGCACATTGGTTTCATTCTAACAAAATTTGTATCTTTACACGCCAAAGTCGTGTGACGTGTGGCATGCTGATGGATGTGCAACCCTCAAACCTTGTCAAAAATGTTTCAGACAATGGTTGTACTGTTTCGAAAGGAGGAATCAGAATCCCGAGAAAAACAACACTTCAGTAAAAAGGTTATACTAGATTTGGTTATTGCATAAATACGATGGAGCAAGCTTCTTTTTTAAAAAAGTCGGATACGTGAACCCAGTTACAAGTATTATTATAAATACGTTACTACACTACTTTTTTGAACGTTCATCATCGCCTGAACTTGTTTGAACAGATGATATGGAAGCAGATCCACCATGAGTATTCAGTACTGCTTCAAGTTCTTCAAGATTTGAAACAGGTCCTGTATACCATTTGTGCGCAGAGAAGACATACCATCCACCAGCTCCAATGAAGGCTGCAGCAAGCATAACTATGGTGTAGTTCATATTCTCGGCCGTAACTGGCATGTAGTTTGGCAAGATGAAAATGACCGAAATAAATGCAGTCCAGACGATGGCAATTGCATTGATAGCTTTTGAAAATCTGCCAAAATTAAACGGACCTCTTGGCAGCCCAAACTTTTCCCTGTTCTTCAAGTGAGCTGCAATGCATACGACATATGACCAGTCGGTAGCAATTGCACAGGCCGAAAAAATGGCCTGGATTGCCGTCTCTGATCCTATGTTAATTAGTGATAGTAGCATATTAGTAACGGTAATCAGCCATGCACATCGAACTGGCACCCCAGATCTAGAATCCAAATGATGCCAGAAGTCTGAATATGGAAGACCCTTGTCTCTAGCAAATGCCCAATAAGTTCTAGTTAGTGAACAACAACCCACAGTTCCGCAACAAAAGATAACCACCACAATCAATGACATGTAAACCACGGTTGCTTCCTTACCCAGTACGTTGTACAAGATCATTACAAAAGGATTCTGACCAGTGGCCAAAATCTTTTGGACATCATCACCCATAACTGCAACCAATACTATAATGATTGCCCAACCGAGAATAGCAGTTGCAGTTAAAGCAGATGAAATTGCCAAAGGGATCTTGTAAGCAGCGTCTTTGGCTTCTTCAGAAATTCGAGCTGCCCCGTCGTAGCTTGTCAGAACCCAACTGATCTGCAAGAAACTAAAAAAGAAAGCGAATCCATTGTTGTGCCACCCAGTGCCGTTCTCGAATTCTGCAAAAATAAAGTGGGCCGAATTGAACTTCTCACATTTAACTAGCAGATGGATCATTAGTGCGATTGTGACTCCAATGTTAATCATGCAGTAATATTTAGTAATATAACCCTGGTACCTTGATGGAATGGAATTAATGAATCCGTGAAGAATCATGATTGCCATTGCAACAAGTGTAACTTGGTATGGTCTCATGACAAATTTAAAATCTGTACTTGCCGATACAACAGCTGCAATAATTTCAGCACATCCGAAATCGCTAAAGAAGTATAGTTGTTAGAATTGTCTGTTGGCGGGCGGAGTGGGCAAGAAGCCGCACGACATGGGGCTCGACTCTGGCCACCATAGTTGAACATACCCTGAAGCGGTGGATGTCACGCATCCTACGATATACAGCCACCAAATCAACCATGATAATGGTGCTTTATATTTTTCACTTACGTAACGTGATAATGCATAAGTTAATGAACCCGAACTCGGGAATTCTGACACGATTTCTGAGACCGAGTACTGGATTTTTTTTTCTGTTAGTATTTTTTATTTTTTTTTTTTAAATGCCAGGATACTTACTGCAATCGTTAGACAAAATACTGAACCGACTAACCAACTGATGACTGCTGCTGCACCACCATTGATCAACGAGTAGCTCATGGTAATACTGATACTACCAATCAACCCACTCATACTGAATGCATATGAAAATGTGCTTAGAAAGTTCCATTCACGTTCGAATTCCTATTTGGTGCCTAAGTTAGCCCGGCGGTCCGAGGTTTTGCGACAGCAAAAATCTACCATACCTGTTTATAGCCTAGGTTGGCCAATTCTTGAGAATCAGTGTCGGGAGCTGGCTTCACGACAGATTTTTCCGGATCCGTAGTCATGACGGTATACGTTAAATGTGGGGAAAGTTAATAAGAAAGAGTTAGAAAGAAAAAGTGTGAGAGAAAGAAAGAAAAAAAGGGGAGAAATCGTCATATATTTAACTTTTTTTTCGGATTCCACCGCGATCTTATCTATTTGGTGGTTTCTATACAACCCGGAATAGTGAGTATTCTGGGGAATTGTAACTTTTAGCACCGTCGTCAAGTGAGGAGAAATGCCCCATTCTGAATGCTCCTCAGTTGATTGTTTTACCATATCTCTCCAAATCCAATTGTAGATGATCTGCATTAAAAGGCAAGATGTGGACAGAGCCAATTTGCACTTGGCTTTGCAACTAGCCACACTCACCCAGCATGTACGTGGATGTTGCATACATAGGTTCCATTAGTGGGAAAAAAATTTTAGCACATCCAAGACATTTCCACCAAATCGGGAAATTTTCGCAAGTTAAATGAGATGCGGCGGGGGCCAGAGTTGCCGACGCCGACAGGGGCACCGGCAGTGAAATGAATAGTGGTTTAAAGACCAAAACGTTCTCGCCGTGGCTGTTGCAATAATCTCAGGTATGCCAGCCGGATCACAGTTCACGTATAGCGGTCTTGGATGCCCGGTTCGATAAAATGTTGTTTTCAGCTGGTGCAGCAACGTGTCTAGCTGTCGGATTTGTCGGGCAAGAAGCAACGATTGTCGGGCAAATTGTTTGCCCAGAGTCGCTTAAATGTATAAGCGTACATAATCTTGCATTGATAAACAACAGTCATGGTGGGACAGGAAGTACGTTTTGGCGCAAATGATCCACACCCTGCGGGGTTCATTGGCGGAAACGAAGCCTCCTAGGATGGGGCTCGACCAAATGCCCCTCCATGATGACATGAACAATAGGACTCATTTCCACATTAGTACATATAAACCATGTCAATTTTAGCAATGTGATCCATCGACAGGACATTGTATTTTTATCTTGCTTTTTTGCAGGACAAAGTTTACGCTGCGCTTTGTACTGTGCTGATAGGGCGATATATATTTAAACAAAGTTTTGTTTGACCTTTCTTGCATTTAGTTTATCAGCTAAGACAGAAACAGATAAGCAAAGAAACAAAAAAAAACAACATGGGTCTCGCAGAAACATTCTCTACTTTGCCAGCCTCCTGGTTTGTCTCCGAGAAGTTGTACGAAGTGGAACGAGATCAAATCTTCAAGAAAGCATGGCATTTGGTTGGACCAGTAACCAAATTCGGTGAAGAACCCGTTGACTATGAATTGGCAGGGTTTGAATTCGAGCTTACTAAGCCCGAGGGCAGCACCAAAGTTGTTGCTAAATACAAGGACGGATCGCCTGTCAG
Source organism: Blastobotrys proliferans (assembly GCA_003707485.3). Lineage (NCBI taxonomy): Eukaryota > Fungi > Ascomycota > Dipodascomycetes > Dipodascales > Trichomonascaceae > Blastobotrys > Blastobotrys proliferans. The sequence goes on from PPJI03000021.1 coordinate 94,276, forward strand.
AATGGAACAGTCAAAGACTGGATTGGTGTTTGTTTGCTTCAGCGACGATGCTCCAGACATGGAAGAATACTTTGGTGGCGAGTTGGAACCGCTTATCAACAAAGTTGACTTTACCAAGTTGCCATACCGAAAATCAATCCAATACACTGGACATTTCAACTGGAAGACTATGATTGATGGGTATCAAGAATGCTTGCATTGCCAGTACACACATCCATCCTTCCACAAGCGATATCCAGCCCAGTTCTACGCAGTCGAAAACCACACCAACTTTTCACGACACATTGCTGACAAGCGAAAATACAAGGAAGATGGGCTGTTCTTGTTCTTCTTCCCAATCTGTACATTGAACGTTTATGGTGGAGGCATGAGCATGTTCCGAACATGCCCAATTTCCGCCACTGAGTGCCGAATGGAGTTTGACTACTACTTCACCGGCAGCGACGAGGACTTTGAGGATTACTTCCAATTCGTCCGACAGGTTGCCAGGGAAGACTACGAGCTCTGTGAAAATGCGCAGGCCAACCTGGAAAAGGGTGTCTATTCCACTGGTATTTTGAACCCTAATAAGGAGAACGGGGTGTTGCACTACCAGAGCATTGTCAAGGACCGTGTCTTGGAGGGAATCAAGGTATAGGAACACGGAGGAATATATGGTATATAGTATGTCACATGTGTATGTGTAGGGATTTTAATATTAAAAGTAACAGGGTCTCATGAGCCGCACAGGTATTTCTAGGGTGATGTCTTCTTTTTTTAAAAAAAGAAGCAAAAAACAGTAGCAGCAGAACATCTGAAAGCACACAGCCAACCCCTCGTCTACTGTTTTTTTGCTTCTTTTTTTTAAAAAAAAAGAAGACACTGTAGAGCTCGGATGTCGCAAGCCGCACAGCCCTGCGCAGCTCCGACGACGCAGGCGAGGACGTCCCAAACGGCCACAACGATCGGGCACAGCCGAATGGCTGACTTTAAACGCTCGACAACCACTTTATAGATAAGACATTATGCTTGAATTCATCAAAGGAATCAAGTGTGTAAGTGGCAAAATTGACGGATTCAAGGCTAACCTTACTGTTGCAGGGCACCCGCATGGCAGGACCCCATATACTGGAGTCCTTTATCAAAATTCCACTCGGAATTGTGATAATGCTGTTTCCGCTTTATGGAATTGACAAGCTGATCAAACTGAGCCCAGTGGCTATCCCGTCATCTGTCATTTGCATGTTGATATTGTTCATCGGGCTGCTGGCTTTGGAAAAAGTCATTGGCACTAAACGGGTATCGACGATCCTGTCCTGGATCAACGTGCCTTGCGCTTTTACTTTACGATGGATGAGTATCTTCTTTACTCCCTCCTTTACACTTCTCCCTCTGGCTACTCCGGTCAGTGTGGCAGAGGCGTTCGAAATCGCTGCTGTATTTGTGGTTGGATATGTCATTTTAATGACCTGCGTCGCATTTCTGGTACGAGGACTCCAGAAGTTTACAAACACCAAAAGACGGCCATTCTCGTCTACCTCAAACGACGACACTCCAGGAATTGAGATGACCAGAAGCCCATCAGCCAGCTCATCTGCAGCAGGTGGAGCTTCAGGTACTTCTCGAGGTAACGATCCTACTCCAATCACCAGTGAACCATCCAGAATTGCTTCAATCAACCGGCCGCACAACCCGGGTGTTTCCCTACAAAAGGTCGAAAGTGCCCGGAATTGCGTCCAGCGACGACCTCAGCAAACCAAAGAGGAGCTGACCGATCGTTCCAAAACAATTGGCAACTTTATTGCCGCTCAGTTTGACTGGTTTGCCTACGCAGGTATGTTGGTTGCGGGAATTCCTATATATCTAACCACTGGATATGCGATGCCTTTGCATTTGGGTACTATTTGCTTGCTATACCTTGGCGCTCTGAAGATCCCAGCCAAGTTCAAGCGAGTACTGCACCCAATCATCGTATCTGGCTCGTCGGCCATTCTGTTTGTGTATATTTATTCGCTGATGAAGGGCGAAAGTTTGATGCAGTCGATGCATGACTACAAGACGGGTAGAAATTATTTGTACCTGTTTGACAAGTCTTACTCATCGAAATTACCGGGTGCCGGTGATGTACTAAGCACCCTTCTGGATGTCAGTATCGTCGCACTGGCCATTCCCATGTACAATTATCGAACGGACCTCAAGAGACATTTGTTCATTCTGATTGTCCCTTGTACATTATCCGGGATCGCCTGCTTCTTTATCTACCCGCCACTATCGTATGCTGTAGGAGTACAAAGCACTAGAGCACTTGCCTTCATGGCTAGAAGTGTCACCCTGGCGCTGGCTCTGCCTATTGTAGCGGCTGTACAAGGTTCAAGCCAAATGATCTCGGTGATTGCGATTCTCTCTGGTATCTGTGGCGTCTTATTCGGTGGACTCATCCTAGGTAAACGAGGACTACGAATCAGACAAGATGATTATGTAACCAGAGGAATCACTCTAGGGATCAACTCGTCGGCGGTGGCATCAGCTCACTTGCTACCGACCGATCCACGAGCAGCTGCACTATCGTCACTGTCGTTTTTCTTGTACGGAATTGTCATGATTGTGCTAAGCGCCATTCCTCCGTTCGCCAATGCAGTGCGATCGTGGGTCGACCTGCCCCCGTTGCAGATATAATGTAGAATAATAGACTTTTAGAGAGCGAGACACCGAGCCGCACCCGCCGCACAGTGCGCTTCCGGCGAGTTTCTTCTTTTTTATAAAAAGAAGCAAAAAACAGTGCACGCGGCCTACCCCATCGTCTAATGTTTTCGCTTCTTTTTTAAAAAAGAAGAAACCCGGGTAATAGCATGTACGAGGCGCTGTGCGGCTCACTCGGCTCTGCATGCCTACTTTCCCACACCATCGCCGACACTAAACACATGTGGCTGAGCCAAGCCCAAACTAGCCCTATAATAATATGCCAAGACAGGGTCATCTTATTGCAACCATCCATCGCATTCGCTGTGTCATGTCCACTCACCTTCTCACGCGTTTTAGCCGGGTTTCGGCTATAAATACCGCAAACCATGTATCTATCACTGGCGTTTCAGAACTGAACACTAACAGGACCTTCTACGAAACTCCGACGCAACTCCCTCCCGCCCGGTCTCCGATTCTACCACTAACTTTCACGGCCGGCTTGGTCCCGCGGTGCGGTTAAACTATCACACAGAAAGACTGCTCACGCGCTCTCGCTCTCACTCTCGGGCTCGGTACCGACTAAGAACCCGACATTGCCCGCTGTGCCCGCTGTGCCCGCTGTTCTAGCTCATAAAGTGCAAGTGGATCCGATTAGACGTTGGAAAGCTTATAAAGCTTATTGTTGATTTGTAAAGGAAAAAAAAAAAATTCTCTCAGCTCAGCAAAAGCCCAGCCCAGCACCAGCACCAGCGAACGGAACACCGAAATCCAGCACAGCTTGGAAGGGATTTCAAAGGAAATTTTTCTTGATCTCACCTAACATTCACAAATCACCAGCAAAAATTTAGCAGTTAATAAGGATTTTTGCCTCTTGAATCGGGTAACGAAAAGCCATTAGACGCTTTTAGTTTGTATCTTTCTACTTTACTTTACTAAAGTATCCTTTTACTTTTGAGTGAAGGGAGGTCTGTGGTTCCCTTTGTTGGACTGACTTGGACCCTCTCGACTCGTACTAAACCTAACGACCAACCAACTATTTATTTATTTATTGACGACAGAACAACAGAAGAACATGGCAGCCACCTCGTCGCAGCAACAACCAGCTGCAATGATCCAGCAACAGCAGAAGCGTGGCACTATGAACAAGCTAAAGACCATGTTTGGCGGTGAGCGAAAAAACAAATCGACTTCCACTCCAAACTCGAGTCAAGGCAGTTCACGAGCAAATTCGCCGCCACATACCCCATTAACCAGTCCAGAGTTGCCTCCGTTTGTTGGTAATTTACCAAGACAGCCGTCAAGCTCAAACATCTTGACGGCCAGTCTAGTGACAAAATCAACAAAAACAAGCCCTGCTCCATCGATACACAGCGTGACGCCGACTACTTCGGCTACTACTGCACCGGGTACTCCTATCCCTGCTAGTAGATGTGTGATCCATGAAGATGGAAGCCACGAGCATCATCTGAAATCAACTAGACGCCAGGAAAAGTTGGGTGGCATGCTAAGGGAGTTGTTGGGCAACGGTAAAAAGATTAAAGATGACGCAGTGTCCGCAATGCCGGAATTTGTTGAAGAGTCGGATCAACAGAACGATCTGAGCTTAATGACCGGCTTGGTCAACCAAATTCAAAATGGCGAAAAGGACATTGGCAAAGTGGTTCGGAATGGAAATGGCGCCAGCACGGGCACCTCAACCCCGACAGCACCTAGCACAAACTGTCATGGCCAGTCTCTGATTCAGAAATATGGCAAGTGTCAGGAGGTTATTGGCAAGGGGGCTTATGGTATTGTGCGGATCGCCCACAAATACGACCACGTTTCTAGAAGGGAAATGCTATTTGCAGTGAAGGAATTCAAAAGAAGACCACTAGAGGATGAGGCCAGTTTTTCAAAGCGACTGGCTAGTGAGTTTTGTATCAGCTCGTCATTGCACCACAACAATATCATCCACACTTTGGATCTGATGAAGGATGCAAGGGGTGAGTGCTGCGAGGTGATGGAATATTGTGCAGGTGGTGACTTGTATTCTCTAATTCTTGCATCGGACGGTGGACTAGAACAGACCGAAGCGGATTGCTTCTTCAAACAACTCATGAAGGGTGTTGTATATATGCATTCAATGGGGGTTGCACATTGTGACCTGAAACCCGAAAATCTGCTGCTTACATGCAACGGTGTGCTCAAAATTTCAGATTTTGGTAATGGCGAATGTTTTAGAATGGCATGGGAAACCGAAATCCACATGAGCAAAGGGGTATGCGGGTCCCGACCTTACATTGCACCAGAAGAGTTTCGAGACGAGGAGTTTGACCCAAGAGCAGTAGACATCTGGGCAACTGGTATTATTTACATGGCAATGAGAACCGGATCGTACTTGTGGCAGGTTGCAATTCCTGACGAAGATGAATTTTATAAACGTTACTTGAGCGGCCGAAAACAGTCCAACGGCTACGAACCGATTGAAAGCATAAAACGATCGCGATGTCGAAATGTCATTTATTCAATACTTGATCCTATTCCATCTCGGCGTATTACCGGCAAGCAGGTGTTGAATTCCGAATGGGGCAGATCCATACCAATGTGTGAAGCAGCCGAACGAGGATTCTAAAAGTCTCCAAACAGGTCTTCATACGGATCAGGACAATTAATGCCATAGTCCAACTCCTCTTCTGGATAACGGTCAAATAATGATGTATCACCCACTCCTGACTGAATAGGAGGTTCATAGGGAGTTTCAATATCCTTAGATAATAATTTTTCCCAAATCACTTCGCTGAACCACGGATGATTCTTAATGTCTTGAGACCCTCCTTGCAAGTTACCCAGTCGTCGGGTTAGATCTTTGGTAATTAGCTTCTGTAACAAGTCCACCACATCAGGATGCAAGTATGAAGGATATCGGACTTGGCCAACGAGAATATTTTCATAAGTCTTAATGGGGGTTTGGTCGTAGAACGGGGTATAACCGGTTAGCATTTCATAAATCAAAATACCCATGGACCACCAGTCCACTGACATGTTGTATGCTTTTGTAGACACCACTTCTGGTGCGATATAGTCTGGCGTACCACAGAGCGTAAAAGTGTAGTCAACAATGTGCTTTGCAAAGCCAAAATCCGTGATTTTGATATGGCCGTTTTTATCCAACAGGATATTTTCGGGCTTTAGATCACGATAGATAATGTTGTGAGAATGCAGATATTCCAATGCCAATGTCACTTCTGCAGCGTAGAACTTGGCCACCGGGTTGGGGAATCGTTGAGATTTTCTTAGCAGTGAAAACAGCTCTCCGCCTTCAATGTAGTCCATGACCATAAACAGGTTTTTGGAGTCCTGAAAAGTCCCCCACATTCGTATCAAAAACGGATGCTCAACCAGTTTTAGCATTTTTCGCTCATCATTAGTATGTTCCACCTGCTTCATTTTCACCACCTGGCCCTTCTTTAGCACTTTGATTGCATAGTATCTGTTGTTGTGCACCGAACGAACCAAATGTACTCTACCGAACGATCCCGTTCCAAGAGTTCTCTGAATTTGGAAATCTGACAGCGAATACTTGCCTTTGGAGATTGTGGAACGGTTTGGTAGCTTGTATTCCGGAATTGAAGCTGCAGCATGGACCGCTGTGGCACCTGTTGAACCTGGAGTCATCATGTTCACATCCTGTTGTTGTTGTTGGTGGTGCTGCTGCTGGTGCTGCTGGTGTAGTTGCTGATGGTGTGTCACACCGTCGAATTGCTGCTGATGAACTTCCATTGCTTGGTTATCTGCCTCAACTGCTACTACGTCGTCGTCTTCCTCTGCGTTACCGTCACTATTGACCTTGTCGACCTTTTGTTTTGTTTGGGTTGCGTTTGTTACGTTTGTGACGTTCGTTGCGTTTGTTGCGTTTGTTGTGTTTGTGTTAACGTTTGGGAGGTTGTTGTTACTAACAGTACTACCGCTGCTGCTTGTACCAGGCTTCAGTTTACGGAGAAATTTATGCATGTAAAATGTTTGGTTGTGTGCCTGCTTGCTGCTTGCCTGCCTTGTCTGCTGTAGCCTAAGATTCTTAACTATTTTAAAAGTATCTGGGCAATGGTTCCAATGGTTCCATGAGACTTAGGAAGGTTCGAATTCTAATGGAGACTGACCTGACTGAACGGACTCGTTGTTAGGAGAATAAAAAAAAAAATTAATTATGGGTCTATGCGCTAGACGCCTACGCCTACTTTTCGCCTATGTAGCGTGGATAAACCAAATTCGTTGTCCTGCATTGGTAAACAAACAAAAGAACCTTGTTTAGTTTGCGCTCCGCACTCAGCTCAGTATTCACGGCACTCGCAGCTGGTGATAGTGGTGGACGCCGATGCTTCGCCGGCCTACCGACCAGAGCACCAGCGCCCTAGGCGTGTCTTTCTTCTTTTTTAAAAAATAAGCAAAAACAGTAGACGATGGGGGTGGAGCCTCTCTAGGGGGTAAAATCGATGTTCTGGGGCTCTTTAGAGGAAAATAAGTACACCAGTAGATAGCGTGCGGTCTGTTTATTATATATGTCTGCTGTTTGCTGGTTCCTTTTTCTAAAGAAAGAGGAGAATGCTACACAGTGTAGCGTGCGGCTCAACAGCACCCCATGAGGTGGGGCCCTTTGGGGGTCAAACAACGATGTTCCGGGCAATTTATGAGGGAACTGAGGACACAATTGGATAGCGTGCGGTCTGTTTGTTCCTTTTGACGGCCCTCTGCTGCTGGTTTTCAATTAGCGAAAAACAGACTCCTGGTGGTGTTCTTCTTTTTTAAAAAAGAAGCAAAAACAGTAGACGCTAGGGGAATGCGATGTTCTGGGTCTTTTCAGAGACAACAAGCACACCAATAGACACATTGGGCGTGCTTATTCCATTCGTCGACTGTTTTTTGCTTCTTTTTTAAAAGAAGAAGATATCCACCGGAAGCGCACTGTGCGGCTCACTCACCGGGGCTAAGCATAAACAGTACTGACGTGTTTCTACAGAATTAGTCTATATAGTAGTTCTACAAACTACTGGATGAAAAGTGATAGTTGTCCAGAAGATACAGATAGTCGTCCACAACTGAACCCACCAGACCCACACCAGGAATCCATCTGGTGGATCGTAACATAGACTGGATGACAGGTCTTGTCACAGATTCGTACATCGAGCCCCGTAACAACCACCACCACATGTTCATACCTCGTTTCTGGATCTCCTCCGATTCCAACTTGGTGATGCCTCTGAATCCTCCCGGAATTGATTCATGGTATGATTCCATCAATTGGTTTCTAGCAAAGTACTCTAGACCAACCCCAACCACCCATGGAGTCCAGTTTCGTGGACGTTGTCTATATTTATATGCCAGAGCGGCGTACACCAACGGTCTTAGAATGTATGCAATTTCAGATATAGTAGCTTTGGTTGGTAGTTTATGCAACAAATCGATCGGAGACTTGACATCTTCTGCTGTCAATGTTTTGGAATTCAGGTATTCCTCTACACCCATTGGCGTAGCCTCCAAACCCTGGCCCATTCTAGGCATCTTCCATGCATATTGTTCGTTAACTTCCTTGATCTTTTCTGGATCCACCTCTCGTTCCGGGATCAACGGGTTGGTAAGTGGACGTTTAGTCTTTGCAACAAGCAACAGCCGCAGCAACGATTTCCATGCCTCCAGAATCAGAATGCAATACCACCGCCCCTTTTCTCCTAAGTGTCGCCGGGAAATCATTTCCCACAACAGCTCTGTGTACCTTGTCAGCTGCACCACCAAAGAAATCGTTCTATACAACCCGTTGTGTTTCGACTGATACTCAGTGTATCGATTGTGTGGTGAGCTCTTTAGATTTGGGTCCTCTCGCTTGGCTGCCTTGCTGATGATGGAATCATGGTACATCCCCAGGATTTGCAAGATGCTGTAGATGCTTTCTGAGGCTACCTCAACGTCCTTGAACCGACCAGGGAGGATGAAACTCAGCGACCGCAGACCACTCTCGATGGATGAGATCTGCGAGGAGTTTTTGAGCAGTATCTGCTCGTACTTTTTCAGCCACAAGGTGGACTTTTCCATTGTCGTTGGGTTGTGCCGAGGTGGAGATGGATGAAGGGAAGTGGTGATGGAAACGCTTGCAGCCACTACCACTGCCACCGACACACCGACGACGCCGACGCCCGACCTACTCACCCACAGAGACCGCGAGTCCGGACAACGGCGACTGTGTGCTTGTTGGAGCTAGTCCGGTCTTTTTCGCTTCTTTTTTGAGAAAAAGACGATAACCCTCCCGGTGGTGTTCTTCTTTTTTAAAAAAGAAGCAAAAACAGTCGACGCTTAGATGGGCAGTGGGTGTGCGGCGCTATTCTTCGTGCCCGAACCCCAACGTCCAGTCTTTTTTGCTTCTTTTTTGAAAAAAAGAAGACATCCACCCTGCAGACATGTCTCTTCTTTTTTTAAAAAGCAAAACAGTATACGCTGGGGAGGGTGGTGTGCGGCGTGCGGCGCGGGTTTGGAGGGGAGACGCTAGACATGTTTCAATTGCTCGTAGTGTACATAAATAACCTTAAACCTGAATAGTAATAAAATAATAATAATATAATATAGTATAAATCGTAAAAATCGTAAAAATAATAGAATAAAAATAAATTAGTCGTTTCGTTCGCCAACCTCGACGTCGCCGCCGCACGTCAGACACGAGTACTTAGTCTGGCCCGACGCAAGCGTCACCGCGTTTCGTTTCATCGTAACCCATTCTCCTTTAGCTGGAATCCGGCCGCAGTCTGAAGAAATACATCTAGCACCTGTCTTTTTGTATCGTAATCCACATGAATTGCATAATTGTCCTGCTGACGCCGACCAAGACGGTCTCCAGCACGGAGACTGGTCCGATCCACACGATATACACCGTCTCTTGTGCGTCTGAGAGTAGTTCGACACCGAGAAAGTCGCTACCGTGTACTGGGGCTCTTGTTGTTGATTGCTGATGTTGTTGTTCTGTTGGTGGTGGTGGGGTGTTATCTGCTTTTGATAGTGATGTTGTATCGATTGAAGAGCCAATGCAGAAGATACTAATGCTTGATTTGAAACCATTGGTGGAGATGGAGGTCTCTGTTTTAGTGACGGATGTTGCTGTGATGGAAGCGGTGGTTGTAGTGTCATTGTAGCAGGTTGTTGATGTGTTTGGTGGTTAATCGGAGACTCAGGGGGTGGTGACGGAAGCTTCGGAGAGATTTCATCAGTTCTAGCCAAGTTATGTCGTTTGGTGCTACCATTGTGGTTGCTATAAGCGTGGTGGTTATGGTTAGTGTGAAGGTGACTGTGACTGTGACTGTGATGGTGGTGATGGTGATGATGATGATGATGATCGTCCTTGCTGATTACGTGAATACGAGGCGGAGCCGCACTCTGGGAGATTTCTCGCAATTTAGCAGGATGGTTCTTTTTCATCCATGCATCCAATTGCGGGCGCCATGTTCCTCGGGGAGCTGTATCTGGATATAGCAACGACAAGGAAGACAACCGAGGAAGAGACTTCCAAGCTGTGGATGACGAAACGGTCGATGAAACAGATGAAGGTTGCGTGATGTTTCGTTTGGAAGTTCCGGCTCCGGCTCCGACCCCTTCCCCGTGCCCGTTGAGATTGAGGGAGGTTGGGCTGGTGCTGGTGGTGGTGCCTGCGGTAGGACTTGTTGCGGATATACTGGTGGTGGCAGTGGCAGTGACCGTAGAGGTCGCATTATCCGCATCCGCATCACCATCACCATCGCCATCCTCGATGTTATCCAGATCATTATCAATACTCATAGTAGGCGATTTAGCAGACACAGACATGGAATCATCGGATGGAGATGGATTTTGTTGATGAGTATAAGCCTTTTCGTTACTATTAGAATGGTAATTTATCGAGTGTCGGACAGATCGATCAACCGGTCTTTCAAGAATTGAAATACGATCCGGAATTGATAGTTCATGGTGAGCCACTACTGTAGTTGCTGGAGATGCTGCTGAGTTGTCTTGTGGTGAGGCAGGTCGATTCAGTACGCTCATGGTTGTATTGTACTACTATGATCACATAGAATAGGAGAGGGTGGGTAGGTATTTTTTGATCAAAAGAGTGATGGAAGAATTGTCAAAAAAAGTTTAAAAAAAATCAGATTTGCCAAAAAAAAAATAGAGAATCTCTCCGAAACTGAAACTTGAGGGTTTTATTTGAGTTTAATTAGATGGAATCTCACGCGTAATGGGGGGATTTTTGATTGTCGATAGCGATAGTTAGTTTTGTAAATGTCAGGAATATAGAAGGAAAAATAAAACAAAAAATAAGGGATTGATCGATAGAGAGGCAGCCCTCCAAGTAGAGCAAATTCACGCATCTAACGTACAGCACGTTACGTTACCCTTTCTTGTGGTACCAGAATTGGTTTTTTTTTTTTGTTTTTTAGGGGAAACGACTAAGATGAGACACTAATTTTTTGCTGGAGAGCGGAGATTTGCATCCAACTACCTACTACCACTGCTAACCTAACTTGAGCTTGTCTTGGGATTGTTTTTTTTTATCAATCGAAGAGACCAACCTAAGAGCCTTGAGGGGAGGGGAAATCAGCGGAGAGGTGGAGGAGAAGCAGAGAAAAGCATGAGTAAGGAGGACAGAGAAATTACTTTTTGATATCCAAAAAGAGTCGAGATCAATAATATAATTTGAAATTTGCCACTTCTATAATTACCTATGCATAACGTTGGCGTGGTGTGGATGCACAAAAAATACATGATCTCGATTTGATTGATCTCCAAAAAATCCATCAGTATTTTTGTCATCCCTGAATATGTTGATTAATACCCACATGGCGGATTACATGCCATACCAGCCCTTGTCATCCGAATCCACATGCTATCCATGCTTCCGTTGATGAGTTTTTCGCACACCTTTACCTGCCTTATGGTTAGTCTTGGAGATACGCAAGATAAAGCTCATGACGTAACGGCTTTCTGTGTCTTGAGGGGTTTTTTTTTTCTAGTTTCAATTTAATTATGGTGAAATTTTTCATCAAACACGAAACACAACCCTCAATCCCACGGCATCAATACCGATCACTACCGACCTCGACTAACCGACCTTCTTGACCGGGCTGCCGATGGGATCGCCGCGCCGCGCTTGCATTTACCACTTATGTGCAACTCCTGGGCGTGCGCGCGCGTGCCTCCGCGCCCCACGTCCTATGCACCTTCCTGGTGCAGTGCAGTGGTGGTGCTCCAGGGTAACGTGCGGCGATACAGTTTTTCCGGCGAACCACCAGCCCTGCAGCGCAGTGCGGCGCCGGCGTTTTTCGTTAGCATCGATCCGAAGCTTTCGGTGCTTTCTTCTTTTTTTAAAAAAAGAAGCAAAAAAACACTAGGCAATTGGGGTAAACGGACCTCAGGCAACACCATCCAGGGTCGAAGTCACGCTTTCTGTGGTGTTCTTCTTTTTTAAAAAAGAAGCAAAAGCAGTAGATGAATGGGATAACAATACCTCAGGTTTTCCAATTGTGCCTCTTTTTGCCTGAAAAGAACCAAAACTTCGTTATTTGACCCCCTAAATAGTTCCACATCAGGTAGTGCCCCCATTGTTTACTGTGTTTGCTTCTTTTTTTTAAAAAAAAAACATCACCGGGAGTTGAATGTCACGCTGAAACTGTTGCAATAAACAGACCTCAGACTTGCCAATGGTGCTCTCAGTTTCGTATAAAACAGACCAGAACACCGATTTATTCCCCTATAAATGGAACCAGACCGCCTGTGTCTAGTCCCTTCTCAACGCACTGCCAGACGTGGGTCAGGCGGCGTTCTTCATTTTTTAACAAAAGAAACAAAAAACAGCAACCGATTGGAATAAAGAGACACCAGGCTATCTAATTATGGTATTGCGTTTCGTTAAAAACGGCCGGAAAGTCGTTTTTACACCCCCAAAGGGGCTCCATCTCATGTGGTGCATCCCCTGGTGAGTGAGCCGCACAGTGGTGCCCTGTGTAACGCTTCCGGTGGATGTCTTCTTTTTTTAAAAAAAAGAAGCAAAAAACACTAGGCAATTCGAATTAACAGTCATCAGTTTTCCAATGGTGTCCCCGGTTTCCTTATTAAAGGGCTAGAACATCGATTTATACCCTACACATCGCCGGGTGCCCTGATACCCAGTGCTAGTTGCCTTTGCATTTTTTGCCAAGTAGAACACAAAAACAGTAGTCAATTGGAATAAGAAAATCTCAAGCTATCTAATGATGTCCTTTCTTCTTCGAGAAAATGCTGGAACATCGATTTTGGACCCCCAAACGGGCTACACACCACCAGGTACACAGCACTGTTTTTTGCTTCTTTTTTTAAAGTTCGTTGACCTCTTCAGCGTCGACCGCTTTTTGCTTCTTTTTCTGGAAAAAGAAGACATCATCCTAGGGGTGACTTTCCGCTGTACCATTAGTCACTAACAGAGGCAATTGGTGTGTGGTGTACGACGGCAGGGCTGCCGTGCGGCGCAGTGCAGCGACAGCACTGTTTTTTGCTTCTTTCTTTAAAAAAAGAAGAACCATACAATTAAAAAACAGGACATAGATCAACTGTCAGAAACAAACTATTATATATTATACTTAGTACGGGGAAAAACCTCGTCCTCGTCCTCTATATCCACCTCTATAGCCACCACGGCCCCCTCGACCACCACGGCCCCTGCCTCTACCTCTGGCACTCATGCCCGGAAGGTTTGTTCGCTTGGGTCGCACCTGTAATGCTCGGCCTCTGAACGTTGATTCATTTAGTACGAGGGCCTGAGGGACCAGCACTGGTTCAGCAAACTCCACGTAGGCAAAACCCTTTGGATGGCCGGTGAACTTGTCTTGCATGATAGTTACTCGGTTAATTGTACCGCATGATTGAAAGTGCTTTTGCAATTCCTCAGGAGTAGTGCCATAATCAACGTTACCAACGTACACCGATCTAGCGTCAATATCTTCTTTTGGTTCGGTCGGAAGAGTCGTACTTGCTGATGACTGCTGCTGTTGCTCTGTCTGCATGGCTGCTAATTGCTCGGCTTCTTGCTCTAATTGCTGCAATCTTGCCTTCATCATGTCAATATCTCCATTGTCATCATTAGTATTATCATTGTTGTCCTGTGGCTGGCTTGGTGCACTTGCTTGCCCCGTTGTACTAGTAGCTGATTCTGTGGTCTGTGTATTCTCAGTGATCTGTGTATTGTTATTCTGTGAAGTCTCTGTTTTGGATTCTTCACTGCTCATTTTTGTTGTGATGATCGTGATCGAAGCTGCTGGTGATGGTGAAAAATGGTGGTGGTGATAAAAAAAATTTCCCGTTTGGTCCCAACAACGGCCCAGTTACACGATCCAACTCCACAGTTACGCTACAAATAGATGCTCTAGAAATATAATAATTTATTCGTAATCCTCTTGATTGTTATCTGAATATAATACTTTACAGACCTCTGATAGTGGTAGATCCCAAACCCCATCAGAATGCGTGGTTAAATATCGATTTGTGTCTAGGCGAGGAACGACCTTAGCGTTCAAATCGGTGATGATTTCCAACGAGTTCAGTGGCTTTGTCAGGACTTCTGTGTTATAAGATGCCAATGCGACGTATATGTAGACTAGCGTGACCACCAGGAAGCTCGGTAATGCCAATGCCCACCACCTTGAAGGATAATAGTACACGTTGAAGAAAGTTAGCCACGATTGAGGCGAAAAACTCCATATCAAATAAACGAGCGCTAGAACCGTCGACCCGATATATAGCGCAAACCCAAAATACTCGGTACCTGGAGGAACCGCACCGCCCCCTACTGTGACATCGGATTCCTTTGCGAGTCTATCTGATTCGTCGCTCATTCATCCAAGAGTGCTGTGCTGTGATGTGGTCGGTAGTGATGATGATGTCGGGGCTCGGAGGCTCCTCTGTGTCTGTGTCTGGTCTGTGATGCGTGTGTTGTACCTGCCGGTGTGAGCGACTTCTTTTTTTAAAAAAAGAAGCAAAAAACAGTAGAGTAATAGGATGTAGATTAGGACTTTGTTCCAGTTTTAGGCGAATTGAGTCTTTCAACCGTTGCGCAATTGCCTTTGATAACTGGTGGTCTGTGCGGCTCAACTACCTCCCAATGCATGAAACTTGACCTTCAGTCTTTGTCATCCACTTCATCACAGCGGCGCTTAAACGCCAGTTTTGGAGTAAACCAGATTAAATAATGTTATCGTAGATGCTAATGGCCCATAAGTAGCTCCCATTTGATCGATGGTTCCACATTTGTTCGTCAGATGTGCCACGGAGCCAACTCAAACTCTTTGCTTGCCAAACTTCTATTGTTTTTTGCTTCTTTTTTTAAAAAAAGAAGAAAGCCACCTCGAACAGCTACACCTTCGTCGTTCGGATCTATATCCATGTCAATGCATGGCCCTGCAGGAACTCGGCTACCGAACACATTCTGTTTCAACGGACCGAATAGCCGTATTCGGATGCCGACCATCCATCTCCAGGAACGTATAAAGTTGACAAGATCACAAAGGAAAACTTTTTTGGGCATCCAAAGAAATCTAACCAACAGCCATCCAAAACACAGTCAACAGGGGAGGGGCACTAACATGAGCGAAACCCCACCAGTTGAGAATGTACAAAATAAAGCTCAGCGACGTAGACGGACTTTTGCTGCTACAAACCGAAGAAGATCATCACTCAACGAACTACAACCCGTTTCTAGAACCCAATCAGCGTTGGCAACTCCTGCTGGAGAGACACCCCAACGGTTTTTTCAACAGGACGATAATGAAAAATCAAACCCAGACCTCAAGCTCCGGTTGCATGATACCAATGCTATAGACCCGCCTAGAGATCCTGAGCCTCTGACAGCCGGGGTGTCGAAAAAGGGCGGTGAAAAGAGCTGGTTTGCTTCGGCATGGGACTTCTTGAGACCATATTATATTCTAGACTATCTTGATGCAAACTCTAGTCGTATCGTACTCCGAACATGGCTCAAGGCTTGGGTCTGTGCGGTGTTCACGTTGATTGGTTCCGTAGATCGTTGGCTAGGGATGGCAGCGTATCTGATGACTATTTACTCGTTTGTTGCACCATGTGGAAACTTTTCGATATCTCAGTCGATCCAGTTTGGCGTGATTTGTGTCCTAGGGGCATGCATTGGTTGGTTGCATTCAGTGATTGCCATGGCTATTTCAGTGCGCATCCGGGGAAATCACGACATGGTATATTACACTCAATCACTTATAGAAGAAGGCGTATGCCGGGCAAATGATCCAAACTTATCGAATTGCGTGACTCAAGCTATTTACCATGGTCATTTCTTGACAACAAAAACGTCGGTGATTCATGCTTTTGCCATGGTGATCGGGCTGACTTTGATGATCTATATCAAGCTGAAACACCATCCAATTATGTTTGTTGGGATTGTGGGTACCATTAGTTTGATGATTACTGTTTCTTATGGAGTTTTGCAACCAACGTTCGTACCGTGGCAGCTGGGTCAGGTAGTCATCAAGCCCATGGGCGTTACTTTCGCAATGAACATTGTATTTAGTGTGCTCATCTTCCCCAAGACATCGAGCTTCAACTATTTTGATGGCAATTACAAGATCCTCAGAGCATTGCATGGCATGTGCAAGCTGCATTTGTCCATTCTGAAGTCTGAAAGCCCTTCGAAGAACGAGTTTAACGCTTATAAAAAGCTCCCACAGACGGTGGGTGCGTTAAAGGCTAAAATAGCATTACTTCAAGCGGAATTGGTGCCGTTAACGTGGGAAGTGTCGTACGGTAGACTCGACAAGGCTGTAGCACTGCGGTTCACTCAATTGATGACCCATTTGATGGACAGATTACAGGGGTTTGAGATTGTTTATGAATATCTACACGACCAAAGACTGGAATTGCTGCGGGAAGAGGAGGGCAAGGAAAAGGAAAGCGAACCCAGTGGTACTATTATTGGTCAGTATGAGCATCAGCAACGGCAAAAGTTCCATGAAATTGCAAGAGGGTCTATTACTATGGAGGACTTGGATTGGATTGTGGCCACTATGTATGAGCTGTTTGGACCAGTTATGACTGCCGCAGACGAAGCGTTTGATAGCACTCTCAAATGGTTGGATTGTGCCAATAACCAACGAGGCTATTGCTTATTTATCCCCTCTCAGCGAAAAAAGTACGCAAAAATTCAGAAAGAATGCGCGACAAACCTTGTAACGTCGCTAATACACATGAACGAAACGCTCCAATCGGTTGTGGATAAAGGAGAATGGGAAGAAGAGTTGAAGGCGAAAGTTTCTCAATTGAGCCACCCCAGCGCATCTGCAGAGTTAACGTCGCAATGCTGCATGTTTGGGTTTTTAGTGCGGCAATATGTTCAATCATTGGAACGACTTATGATCCTGTTTATTACCGTAGACGAACAACGGCCCAGGCCCCAGTTCATTTGGTACTGGACACCAAGGATCACTGTACCTGTAAATGACGATGTCCACAACAAAGTGGCTCCAGAACACGTCCAAGTCGACCCAGAGGCCCTACCTCCATCGAATGGACTGCAGAAATTCGGTATGTTGATCTCTCGGTTCTACCATGAAGTTCTCGGTGACAAGATCTTTATCACCTCCTTCCGTGCGGCTTGTTTCGTACTAATGGCGACTGTACCGGTGTTTTGCAAGACGACCGCATGGTGGTTTTATAGCAATCGTCTTGTATGGGCTACGATCATGACAGCACTAGGAACGTTTGCATGGTTTGGTGAAACTGTGTATGCATTCATTGCCGACAGTTCATTCACTTTCTTGGCATGTGTTCTGGCACTAGTAAGTTGGTATATTGGTAACGGCAGTGGTCCTGGTAACCCTTACGGACAAGGTGCTGTATACGCAGTGGTGTTTCTGTTTCTGACATACTACCGTCATTTTTCACAACATTTCTTGCCATTACCAGCCATCTTGTTCGCTGTGACGTACTGTCTGGTGACTGGTACGAGTTGGCAAGACACACACATTGTCCAGCCTGCAAACGTAGGGTATGGATGGGAACCTGTGTGGAAACGATTCGTCACTGTGTTTGCAGGGTTGTTTATTGGTACACTGGGAAGCTTACTACCAAAGCCATATACCGTTAAGAAAGCAATTCGGGTTAACCTAGGTACAATTCTGACTGAAATCGGTAGTTTACACACAGATATCGGTAATTTTGCAGTTAACCGAGCCCGTGATGCTCAGACACATGTGCTGCTTGGAGGAAGAGACCATGTATTGCAAAGAGTAACCCGAATTCGAGCACTGTTGGGCGATACTCGGCGAAAATGCAGAGCAGTAAAGTTCGAGCCACCTCTACAAGGGACATGGCCAAAGGACAATTATCTGAGATTGTTGAAATTACAAGCAGATGTGGTATTGCTATATTCGTATCTTTATGCAGTGTTCAACAATCTCAGCGACCCTCACAGGAGAGTATGTGATATGGTCAATGACTTTGGATGGACAGATACTGCTCTGAATTCGGACTTTTTGGCTATCCTGCACATGTGCGGCGCTTCACTGGTGATGAGACATCCTCTTCCTATGTTGACACCCGCACAAACTACCATCAAACACATGGAGCTGATGGAGGCCAGAAATGTCTTGCATCCAGCCACATTCGACTTTAGTATGGATGGCAAGTTGACATTGACAGGCAGATATCTCATGAGATGCATATATTCCAAGGTTGATGAAATCGGATTGATCACCAAAGAGCTGGTTGGTGAGGAATATCAAATCGACAAGTTTTATTTCCAGCCGTTCAAAAACTCGGAAGAACAGCTCGCATTGTTGTCTAACACGGCATAGATTTGAGCCGCACAGCACACATGTGGTGTGGCAGAATGGACATGATGTGAAATGGATTTTCTATACAGACTCTAAAAAATATAATAATTGTTAATAAAAATAATAAAAATGCATTCATTCGTATCGTAAAAGTTCATAATCTTCCTTTCTCATGCTGATAAACTGATTCATCTCTATATTCCTTTAAATGCCTTGATACAAATTCGTAAGTGAACAACGTGACGGCAGAAGAAGGCACTGCTCTAAACATGTTGGTTCCTAGTCCGGCATAAAACGCTCTCCATCCTTCTTCCACAAAAATAGTCTTTGCAGTGCGCAAAATGCCACGATATTTCTTTGGTTGACCATTATTAGGTTGGATCTGGTTCCTTGTCCTTATTACTTCGTGAGGATATGTAATCGAACTTGCAGCCACCTTTGATAGCCCTGAAGATGCTAGAATGCCCAGATTGTTGGATAGTTCCGACTTATTGTCACCCGTAAGCTTAGACTTGAACTTTTCATACAATGGAAATTGCACTGCAACATGCGAAAGACCCAAAAGAGCAGGCCCAAGTCCTGAATAAAATACTTTGATGCCTTCTTGTTTGTACATTTGACGAAAAGCTTCCACTGTTGATTTGTAATACCAGTTGGAGTTCTTGTTCTGCGACATTAGTCTAGTCTTAACTACCCAGATAGGGTTTGTGATCATTGTAGAAGTTGATCCGGCTATTAATGCTGAAAATATATGTGATAAAAATGCATGATCTTGACAGACTTTGGTCTTGCCAAGTACTGATTTTGACTTCTCATATAGAAAAAAATACACCGTCCAAGTTGGTAAATAGCCAATTACAATAGGTACCAACCCACGATATAACCCTCTTACGCCCTCATCCTTCCAAATTGTAGAAACTGTGCCAATCAATCCCGAATACTTCATAAGACCTTTTTTGCCTTTATTTAGCGATGCAAATCCTCCCTGAGCCTGTAATCTTGTTTTTGCTACATCTAATGGACAAACCGCTATACCACTAGTTACTCCCGCAATAGCTCCGGCAAATGCATTTATGTTGTCGTCTGTTAGTCTAACCATATATTTTGAATACCAATGGAGATGGTGATGATGCATTTCGTCATGTTCTTTATGATTTCCACGTTCATCTCGCCGCCTACGATAATATTCATCGTTTTCATAAGTCAAAACGTCTTCTTCTGACATTTTTGTAGTAACTAGTAGTAAGTGGCGACAGACCAACTGTTTGATAATGAAGCCCTTCTCCGTCTCTTCTCTTTTTTTTTTTTTTTGTCTATCCAATGAATGGGGAGGGGAACTTTCGCAGTGAAAAAAAATGTCGGAGCAAAAGGAAAAAACGGTTGGGATTAATGATTAATGCAAAGACTTGTCACCGATTATCATCACTTCGCACTTGACCACACGACATCATCGCAGTAATGACATCGGGTAGCGACATACCGTTAGAGCAGACCAAGAACCAGATCAATCAGGTTATCCAAACCGAGATTGAACTCGGCATGATGGTTCATGACTATCAAGCCACTTTGGAGTCAAAAGAAGGTTTGATTAACCGAGTGTAAGTGCACTTGCAACTCAAATAACACGGCTAACGCGTCTAAGCAGACATGTTCTCACAGAGGAGTTCGAGAAGCTGAACCGCCTGGCAGGGCCATTGACTCAACAGATCCCGCTGGATGTCGTTGGATATATTGAAGATGGCAGGAACCCTAGGATTTACACACGGGAATTTGTGGAACTGTTGTCCAAACAGAACCAGTACATCAACGCCAAAATGCGATCAATGAGTGGGTACAGAGATGCACTAGCCAGCCAGATCAAGGCGGCGTATCCTGAAATGAACGAAACAGTGGACGATATCGTCAAGAGAACAAGTGCGCCGCAAAAGGAGTAACCTTCTTTTTTAAAAAAGAAGCAAAAACAGTAGCGCCTCAGGAATCAATCGCTTAATGCGGCGAGTACCGCCGCGACGATGCCGGAATGTAAAGTTGCATGATCGTTATATATACCGATTATTACAGGGCAAATATTGGGTACCTCATAGCATTCCCGGAACCATGTCACGATTCCTGTCTATCATTAGTCGATGATACGTTCTCCTAGGATGCAATGTTGCCTCAAGTAGTAGTTGTGACAGTTGTCAAATGATTCATGGCATGCACGATGTGCCCGTTGTCAAGGTATACAATTTCCGTCATCGAGTGGGATGGGTACCCAAAATGAGGTAATGATGGTCATATTTTTATTATATAGTCTGTTTCCTGTCTAACGGTTTTTAGAATATTATTTTTGTGAAGATCATTGAGTTTACGATTTGTTTCACGATCGATTGCATGAATATGAACATGAAACTCCCTGAATGAGAAAAGGGGCTATTTTACATTATTAGCATTAGGAGATTGAAACATTACTAGCATTACGACATTACTAATTAATTAATTAAGAAATAAAAGTGCCCATTAAACATTAAAGGTGGTGGTGTGGTGTTTTTTTGCTTCTTTTTTTAAAAGAACATTATGCAATTTTAGGTCGATCTTCGTCACTTCTCGGCGACATTGATCGAATTATTAGAGAATCCGGAGTGCCAGATCTAATAATCTTCGTTGGACTCATTGGATTCGAAGGAGAAGATGCACTTGTTGACCTAATCATGTCAACATCATACAAATGATATGACGACGTTTTGTGATGATTAGAGTTGAAATTGGTTTGGATTGGTGGAAGCTCAAAGTTTCCAGTTTGTTCCTGAGCTGTCACCGATTGATCCTCTAGTTCGTATTCTTGGAAAGACGATGGAGCCGACTCTTCATCCAAGCTCTTTCTAAACTTGACTGGCTGAGCCACTCCAGTCTCAACAAAATCATAGCTCCATCTTCCAAACTTGCCAGGCTGGATTCGTGGGAGACATGTCAACTTGCAGACATAGAAGAATGAAAAAGCAATGGCCGCACCACCAATCAGATCGATAAAGTAGTGATGGGTCAGGTACATTGTAGACCACCAGATCCATAGAACGTAAGTAAAGAACGCTGGAGTGTATTTAGGAAACAAATGAGACAAAAATAAAGCCTCCATAACTGCAAACCCAGAATGCAACGAAGGGAAAGCTCCAAACACTAGCGGACTTGCACCAAATGCACCACTGTACAAATTCAAGCCCAACAGTTGATCAATTCTTTCCAACCCACCTGGTGAACCATGCACACCATAGTTGGCAGGATCCAAACCGTATTTTCTTTGGTACCAAGGTGGAGCAGTTGGAAACGTCAACTGAATAACAACTCCTAACCAATTGTTCCAACCAAATGCAAATGCAAATACTGGTAAAGTCTTTGGAGGTCCAAACACGAATATCACTGCTGCCACTACAAACGGCAAAACATAATGTCCTAATCCATACGGAATCCATGCTAATACATCCAAAAACGAACAAGTATACGATGCCAATACATCGCTCAAATCGCCCCCGTATAAAATAGTCTCTAGAGCAGGCAATACTCGTACGTAAATTGACGGCCTCCATTCAGCAGGAATGAATCTACAGCTGAAAAAGAGTGCTAACCAAGTTGCTATTGGTAAGAATCGAAATACAAATTGTCCAGTGATGGGTATTAAACATAGTAAGGTGGCCAACATGATTATTGCCAACTTTGCAAGTGCTGGACCGTCATTAATTATGAAAGAAAACAGTAAACTTGGTATCATGACAGCATATTGGAAATCCCATTTGGACCATTCGTGTTTTTTCAGCCTGTCGATAGTTTTCCGGACGTCCCATGAAGTTTCTAGTCTACCAACTGTCGAACCTGGTACCGTATCTGCAAAGAATGCAGACTTGATGTGCTTTAATAAACTTCTCATTTCCCGGGATCCTGCAACAAATGGAAATGAATGAAAAGAAGGAGGGTAGAGAAGTCAGTAAATAAGTAAGGAAAGAAGGAAAGAAAAGGAAATGCCAATGGTTTTAAATGTCGATTTGATTGATTGATGATGAATTTTTTTTTTTTTATTTTCTTGTCGCACACACGGACACGGAATGCATGACCTTACCTTATGCTTACCGGCCGGCCCACAAACACCACTCTCTGGCGTGGTTTGTGCCTTGGTAGCAGCTCACCTCATTTCACAGACACTTAACCGCATTATCCGTCTCCCTAGACTACTAACTCCGAGCCAGCGAGGTGCCCAGCGAGCGAGCGAGCGAGCGACCAAGCGACCCGGCCAAGCCGTCAGCACAGAAAAATCCATGCTCGCGCGGACCAAGCTTTTGCCGGGATTTTTGCTATATGCGTGTCTAGCTCCTACAGAATTTATGACCCACTTGGGAGGTAGGTACCGATACCGATGCCGATATGATATTGGGTGACACCCGATAGTGGACCCATCGCCGATGCCGAATATGAGCCGATTACTACGCAGGGTAAAGAATATCCGGAATTCCGTCACGGAACTCCACCCAACACCACAAAGGGGGCGGTTGTCTATTGTCTACCGTCTATTGCCTATTGTGGATAGAATAGGTTATCGACACTCCAAAAGCGAAACTTCCTAAAATGTCTTACGTTACTGCATCACTGGTACTACATACGATTTAGTGAAATGATCTTGGAGTGGCTTGTGGTTCTGGTAACAGGGTGGGTTGTAGCTAACAAAGGCGTTATCATTGGCATTGGCAATGATCATGGCACTGGCAATGATCATGGCACTGGCAATGATCATGACACCACCATCTGGTTACACCCTACCCACTGTTGGAATGAGATATCGGCAGGAAACAAGTACCATCTGTGTGTGTATAGGTATCACAAGAAGGGACATGAAATCGAGAACTTAGTTCATCCAGACATGATGGAGCGGTTTCATAGTCGTAACGAAGCTGGCGGCATCGGTGGTTGTACGAGAGCGGTACATGATTCCAATGGTACATCGATGTTTTATCTGAAGTGGATTGAAGAAAACAGCGCTTTGACAATGAATGATATACTATGTAGACCATATCCGGGTTGGCCTGTACCTAATTATCAATAGCTCTTTCAAGAAATCAGTAGGAATCCGGTTCAATGTCTCACCGCCCAGCGGATCCCCTCTCATCGATCGACAGTACTGTTTTTTTGTTGAAACCCGGAAGGATCATGACTTTTGGTACATGGTACAATAATTAGCGATTCCAAACACGCAAAACATGATTGGAAGAAGGACAAGGGGGTTCAATGCACTAACACTACTGAAAGCCAAAGGCTAGGGGCAAGGGGTGCAGACATCGTCCAAAATCAAGGATCACAGATTGACTGATTGATTGATGGACTATAAGTGAAGTGATGGAAAAATCGATCTACGATACACTTATACCTATATACCTCCCGGAATATCGAAATATCGAAATATCGATAAATATACTCCCACTTCACGATGCGGCGGGAAGGTTACCCAACCTTTTTTTGATATCCGGATAAGGGAGCACAGACAGACAGCAAATACAGGAATACTAGTACTGCTATGGTAATGATCGGCCCAGCCCTCAAAAAAAAAAAAAATTCAGTCCACCGCGGCGACGGCGCACCTAAAAGCTGGCCTACCCTAGTTCAGAGAGGGAAAAACTTAACTATGAATAAATTAAAACAAGGCAGAAAGGAAGAGTTACTTTTACAAGGAAGGGCGTTGGCCACTCCAGACACCGACTAAACCAAACGCAACGACGACGCACGTCGTACGTCACAAGTTGCTTTTGCTTACATCAATCTTTGATCATGAATAATTTTTTTTGTTGCGCCCACACCACCACACTTGAACAAACCCAGCCGCCTACGTTAAAATGGGATTGGGATCCACCACACACACATAGTCTCTCTCAAACACCATACTTGTAGGCGGGAAATATAAAACATTTGATCGTCTTTTTAAAGTAAAATTTGCTTTTCCTTACCGTTAAATGCATCCGATATATTTATATATACTTAAGGCTGCCTCTCTGTCTCTCTGTCTCTCTTTTTTTTGTCTTCCCAATAGAAGGAAAAAATTCTCTCTTCCTTTTTTTCTTTCTTGTCGGCTCCTTTCTAGTCCCGTTTTATATTCCCAAATTGTCGACCCAGTTTTTTTTCTTATACTCCTCACATTCACATTACATTTTACATTACAAGACTTTACGGTTTAACTTTACGATACACTACGAAACGATACGAAACGAAACGAGAGATACCAGAAAATAAAAAAAAGAGTAAGTGTGACAACTAAACTCCTCAGCGTTTATATAAACGCTACGCTAGACGCTCACCACTGAGTTTTTATTTTTGGGAGATATAGTTTATAAATCGAACAACTGAACGCTAACCTTGTTAATTCAAAGAGATCTAGATTTTTTTTTATATTTAGGGCAGTTTCAGATTATATTTTGGATATAAAAGAGGTTCAAAACGAAATCTGTCTAGTACCAAAAAAAAAAGTGCCGCTACAAAATGCCACAACTATCAACCTCAACTGTGGATGCAGATACCCCTATGGGGAATACTACTTCAACAACTACATCAACTACAAAAGCTGAAGATAATCAGAAATGGAATGAAAATACTGCCAATACTCAAGAACCAACGCCAGCATCCTCACCTTCAACATCTTCTGTGGTAAAAAAGGGGAGTCATAATAATAATCCTGCTGCCGCTGCGGTTGCCGCCGCTGCCGCTGTCGGAGGATCAACTCCTCACCACAACCACAATGCAACTACGTCGCCTGCTCAACCGCCTCCTGACTCCAACAACGGGGGTGCCGCATCCATTACACAACCACCCACTGTGCCAACAAAACGCCATCGTGTACGTTCAAGGTCAATGCCAAACTTGATGTTCAATGATAACGCTTCAAAAGTGCATAAACCAATGAAACGTCATGAATTTCTAAATCCAAAATACCTCTCAACCTCAAACTTACCAAACTGTTCTTCAACCACTTCTGCATCTGACTCTCCTTCTAATAATAGCATTTCTCCTCTACAATCAACACAGGATCCTTCTTCATCAACGGATAAGACTCCATCAAAACGCTCCAGCCACCACCACCATCATCATCATCACCGAAAAATTAAACGTTCGTCCAATGGGTCGAGCTCAATACCCCCTTCAGCATCATGTCCAAACGCTCCAATTCAGGCTCCTCCAGTAAATTCGCATTCCTTGAGAGAAATCGATTTGCAGGAGATTTTCAAAAATCCACAGCTACGACATGATATCATTTTCGACCCTCAACTACAGTTCCGTCCTAATTTAGATGGTGAACGTGGAAAAAGAAAGAGAATGATTGCTGAGCGGTATTGGGATAGTATTGTGAATGAATTTCAAGACTTGGCTGAAGTGAGCACTGGCAGCGCAACTCTGAGTCCAAATTCGAAACTGCCAATCCTGTTCCATACCTTGAGAGATATTCTGTTGTCTTTGCTACCAGTTAAAGATAGATCCTATGTGGATTCCATCCTAGACCCGGATTTGTTGATCCAACAAATTCAACACTGTGCATTAGATTTCTTGGGTCTGGCAAAATGGTTGGCTGGCGTCTTCAAAGCTCATTGTGCTCCTATGAGAGATGCCTGGGTTGACCAGATGGTATCAAGAATCGAACTAGGAATTCAATCCAAATCTCCAAGAAGATTGGTTGAAGGGTTAAGAATGGTGTTTGCAATCTTGGAAGCAATGAAACTGGATGTTGCAAACCATCAAATTCGAACGCTACGTCCAATGTTAGTTGACACTGCTATTGAGTTTGAACAGGATTATTATACCCAGATTATCGAAAAAGGCAAAACAAGCCTGAACGATTCTTTGGAATGGTTCAAGAATGGTATTGGCAAGTTTAAGCAAAGCGGGTTGGCGGAAGGCTCTGATGCTAATCGTTCAGCTTTTGTTTTTACTCTGTTGAAGTTGTTTTCTTGTTCCAGTGATGAAATTGTTACTGAATTCCCATCAACTTTTGGATTTGATTTCTCAAGACTAGCTGGTTTCAGAGCAGAGCTAAGAAAAGTGGTTTGTTTGCACTTGTGTGTATGCTTGTACCAACAAATGATCAATGCTGAGGCCAATAAATCTGCTCAAAACAAAATCACCGCAAATGAAGCCCTGAGCAGCGCCAAAATCGAAAAATTCAAGCAGGATCTTTTGGCAATTATTGAAGACTCGATGGGAAATTCAAAATGGACTAAAAACACCCATGTATTGGCACTCGAGATCTCAAAACGGGTAGATTTGGCATTTGGACGAAAACTATCTACTCCATCTACTTCGTTATTGGATATTTGCAGCGGATGGTTATCAAAGCATTTACAACCAAGATCAGAATTGTACAAACTACTCGAAAACAAGACAATCATTGGATTATTCCAAGCACTTACAAAATGTGTTTCTGTACTTTCACCACTTGACAGTACAACAACATGTTCTTCTACGATTACTCAGTTACCAAATTCTCCAGTTGGTAAGGAAATTATTGCATTAGCAGATCGAATTTTGGTTTTGGTACGATTCCATTGGGGAGTATTTGGTAAATTCTATGTTGCCTACGTATCTCCATCCAACAATGACGATGAGAATTCTGTTGAAACCGCTCTTGGAGTTTTACCACCAAATTCTTCATCTGCTTTAACTCTACAACAATTGAAAGAATCTAAACGAGAAGTAGCTCAATTACGTCAAAGCAGTACAAGTAGCAGTACTTGCTAATATGTTATAGCTAAATAATTTATTATTATTATATTTGCATTTTTTTTTTATATGACACATGAGCAAACAACAAAACAACCAAACAGATGACAAGGATTAATATCCCGCCACCTCCTGGCGCATATACGCATGGCATGTCATGCGAAGCAATCCCCAAAAAAAACCTTGCTTTGTCTCCACATACATGTACATACATAACATACATATGTGCCTCCAAAACTATACGATAATTACCCGGAGCCCGGAATCGAGACGGAATTACGCCTCCGATATATCTGGCTCATAACCCGAGTTCGATCCCCAGTAACAACACTTTTTTTTTTGTTCTGTTGGCGAGCGCGAGGAGAAATTTCAGACCCAAAATTGTTTTCGGTTTTGGTCTGGCCTGTTCTGGTTGTGCACCCCCTTTTTTTTGTTTTATTACTCAATCACCATTTGCAATTATATTACAAGGAATATATAATGTCATTCCTAAATTCCTTCAGGTATCTTTTTTCTTCCTCTAACCCAAGATGTCATCAGCTTCTAACCTATTGAGCAGATTCGGACGAGCATCACGCAAGAATAAACAGCAGCAACAGCAACATCAACAACAGCATCACCATCACGGCCACCACGACTCGCCAGGTGAAGGTTATTCATCTAATAATACAAGCAAAACTAGCCTATCACAAGCATCATCTACAACTAGTCAAAATAATAATGCACAGAAACCATTGTTCCTTTGCCAACCATTTGTTAGAACTGCATTAGTCAAGGGATCGTTTCAGACCATTGTCATGCTCCCTAAATATGTCGATTTGGGGGAATGGTTGGCTCTGAATATCTTTGAATTCTTTACCTATCTGAATCAATTTTATGGTGTCATAAGCGAGTTTGTTACACCGCAAACGTGTCCAACCATGAACGCTGGCCCGGGAATTGACTATTTGTGGATTGACAGCAACAAAAAAGCAGTAAGACTACCAGCAAATACCTACATTGACTATGTTTTGACCTGGATCTCAAACAAATTCGATGATCAAACACTGTTCCCTACTCAACAGGGTGCTCCGTTCCCTGCTCATTTCATGAGCGTACTCAAGAACATCTATCGACAGATGTTCCGAATATTTGCACATATCTACCACAATCATTTTGACAAAATAGTCCACTTGAGTCTTGAAGCTCACTGGAACTCGTTCTTTGCTCATTTCATCAGTTTCGGAAAAACTTTTGAGCTAGCTGATCAGAACGACTTGACTCCCTTGCAGTCTTTGATTGAAGCAATGGAAGGTCAAGGCAAAATCATTTCGTCATCTACATCTTCAACAAATTAATTACACGAGACATTATACGATATATATATACAAATAATAATAAAAAAAAATTAATCTAACTGAAAAAATACTTTGAATCTTTCAACATTTCAACATTAAATTCACCTTTAGGTGGAACCTTTGGAATTCTCAGAGGAACAAGCACCGATAACACATCCTTTACAGAGTTTCTGGCGTTTTCGGCGGCAGATGCATGCAATGCCGTGGAGGCAAGTACCGACGAATTCTGTCGATGCTCGTGTCCATGCTCTTGCTCAAGTTCATCGTCCTCGTTAACCTCTTCAGAGTTGCCATTGAGATTGTCTTGTTCATACAAATCCAACCCTACACCTTCATGCTCGGACGATTTTCTGGTTCGTTCTTGCAGTCTAGTTCGTCTCTTGGATTTTGAAGTTTTCACAATTTCACTGGCATCTCGTACCATATCCTCTAATTCCTCTTCGGAATATCCTTCCATGATAGTAACAGGTGTGACCATTCTCTCACCCGCTTCTCGCTTTTCCGGTTCTGAACTGTTGAGCAAATTTAATCTTTCTTGTTCCAAATTCAATTGATGCATAATAGTAAACTTGCTTGGTGGTACACCTTTTTCATGCGCATATTTTTCTCGTAGTTGCAAGATCTGTTTGGCAGCAGGACTGTCTTTCTTGATTTCAACAAGGTGGAGTAACCCTTGGTACCGCTCTTGGAACTCATCTCTGAGCTGTCCAATCAAATCCTGACTATGCAAGTTGATAAACGAATCTCGCAAAATGGTATTCATTCTGTCAACATCTCCAGCATGGGTCCAATATGAATCATGAACCGCAGCGAATGTTACATTATTCTCACCACAGCCAATTGCACTCATCAACATGTGAGTGGCATCCAATGAATGGATGTAATTCGGTGGGAATGCGGTCCGTTGCTTTCGAGCATTCACAGTTCTCATTGCATAAGGATCTTGAATGAAAACTGATTGGATAGCAGTAATAACCTGTTTCTTCTTGTCTTCTCGGTATGGCTGAACACATGGCAGCCCTAGAGGACTAGTCCAGATTACAGAGCTCATGTAATTTGGTTTTGTGGCCTTTTTTCGTCGTCCATCCTTGTTGGCAGCGGCTGCTTCTTCAGGGGTATTTACATCGAGCCGCACCGATCGTGCAATTAGAGTGGCATTATCACCTAGCCAGTCTTGAATTAAATGAGCACCATAAAACAACGTTCGCACTGCTTCGAGTACCTTTTTAGCCAGATAGGTTGCCATTTGAAAGATGGCCAACCGGTCCAGATCTTCAAACCCTTTCAACTTGTTGGCAATCTGCTGTCTAGCCCCAACAAATGTAACACCATAAACATTGGTCATTACCGTCTGTTTCACAATTTTTCGCGAAAGTCTTCCGCTGAGCATCTTTGCAGCCTCCACGCCTTGTTCGGCTTCTTTTGCAACCATTTTTTCTACAATTGCCAACACTCGTGTGTATACATCTTGCGGCTTGCTGCTAGGAACTAGATTAACTTCTGAAGCACCTTCCATGTCACCACCGAGTGCAGCATAGTGCTGTAACCCGTTACATGTACCGTCCTGGTGAACAGGAATCCGGGAAACAAACGTGGTTGGGTCACTTAGTTTGTATGCATCTCGTAACTCGATACATGCAGCAAGACATTGCCATGGAGATTCAGCTTCTTGCCACCATTTTTGGCCATCCAACGGGTTATTAGCAGAATCGATGACCGCATCGAAGTTTTCTTCGACGAATTTACATCGGTCATCAAAACTGTACTTGGAATGACCGTACACATTAGCAATATGAATCTTCAACCACCGCAAGCCACTTTCACCAAGTTCTCTGCCTTCCCAGAACTTCAACAACCCTCGAGACATATCATTGCCCAAATGATTCATGTGGGGTGGTAGTGGATAAGCTCGTCCTCTAAAGTCCAAATTGTGAGGGAAATAGAACCTTTCCCCCAAATATGCACGGGCAATTTCTAGCTTATAGTTGGCATCACAACGCTGTGAAAACAATTGTTGGTTACGGTTAACCAGCTCTCGACAAGTTCTCATCCAATCTCGACGATCTGCAGGGTCACAATCACGAGGAGGAGCAGGTGGTAGTTCCACACCAATGTCTACATTTGGTGGAATATCCAAAAACTCTTCACCAGTGTTCCAAACTTTGATCAGCACATCAAAGATGGCTCGATTGACAGTCCAGGCAGTTTCTCCCAAAACATTCAACCCTTTGTACACTTCATCAAGTTGTTTCATGTCTGATGCAGTCTTTAAGTATGCAATTTGTTCAGGAGAGTCTCTTGATCTCATTACTTTGGTGTTGGTGTAGAGATACCCTCCCTTGTTGTATGCAATCCATGGTCGTGGCTTCACTAGCATCGGTAGCAACTGTGGCTGCACACCAGATGCCATTACTTCACCACTCAAATGCTTTGCTAAGTTTCGATGAACTTTCAAGACACCCAGTTTGTTACCATTTTGGTACTGGTACGAATGGTAAAACGCTGGGGCTTGGCCATTGATGATCTCGCCGCTTACTGGATCCTTTCCTGTAACACGTACTCTTGCAACCTTCATCAGCATTGCGATAAGCAGTGACCCGATTTTGGCGCGAACTGCGGTGGGCCAAGAGGCTTGCTTGGTATTCAAGTCTGAAGAGCTGATCTGATCCTTGAGCTCACTCAACACTTCATTATTGTTAACCTTAAAGCCCCGTAGCACTGATCGTTCACGTTTACGGGATTCGGATTTACGGAATTCTTGTTCAACAGTTCTTCCAACTTCAACTACAGCTCTGGAGGATCTCATGCCTTCGTGGACCCCGCCAGTTGAGTTCAAGTTGAGCAGCTCGATCATTGTAATTGCAGGTAGATTTTCTGGGTTTACAAGCAGCAGGTAAGGTCCATATTCGAAACGGTCGCTAGTACTAACATTTCGCACTGGCCCATCATTCTGTCGTAAATGAGAAGGAACTCTGCCTGGTTTGGAATATTGCAGTACTTGACGAACCTTTTCAAACTCGTCTTTGACCAGTGGAAGCATAGCTTCATTCCACTCCCACAACAGTGTATCCAATTTTCTCAACGGCATTTCGTTACCTTTTTGCTGTTGTTTCTGACGTTCAAAATCCACTCTCCATTTTTCACGGGCACCTTCAAATCCCCGGGCCTCAATCTCTTGCTGCCGTTTGTGATTGAGCTGGTTTAAAGCCCTGTCAAATGCAGGTATTTCGTCCTGTGAAAGTTGTTCGTAGATGCTCAAAAAATCAACATAGTTGTTTTCATCCACCTCTACGTTTTGCAACTGGGATGCTAGAATGTTTTTGATTTCATCGGCAGACTTTAGCCCACTCAAGGTGTGTCGAATGGCCTTGAGACCAAATGTATTTGTAGGAATGGCGGCTTCAATGTTGCCTTTTTGTAATGCTGGAATATGCGCTGATTTGTCCATAGCATACACTGTCTTGTTAGGGTCTTCCAATTCGTTGGATTCGTCCACTTCTTTGAGGTTCTGTGAATGCGAGGACGATGACGGTTCCCCCAGTGAATGCTTTTGGGTTAAGAGAGATCTATAGTTTTCGTTAATAAAACTAGGGTCGATATTACATTCCTGCGTTATTATATCTTGTTAGTCACCGTTTGTATTCCTCCAAAGACTTACCTCGACGATCAGTTGCAACGATTTGAGACCCAGAACGTCAACATGGCTCAACAACTGCTTCAAGTTGCCTCTCCCGGTTCGGAATTCATGTATAAACTCGTTAATTGCGCCAATATCCTTTGCAAGGCACAGATTCTTGAGTAATGTGGCTTCAGTAATGGTGTTTGGCACAAATGACTTGACCTCATCTCGAATGTTGGCTAGCCAAGTCCGTGCAATATGTGGCTTATCCGGGTTTTCTTCCACCAGTTTGATCAAATAGTTGTTAATTGCCAGTGTTATATCTCTAGAGCTCGACAGGCCTGCCAATCCTTTGATCAAATCCTCACCTCTTTTGAATTCGCCCTGGGCGATAGCAGCCTCTAGAAGAGTCCACAACCGAGCATGATCCTTTGTAAATGCATTCCTGGCCACAGAATCATGAGGCGACGACCACGACCCACTGCCATCTATATCATGCTGAATTCCATTGGTATTAGATGCAGGGGCCCAAAGCACTTGATTGTTGGTGTTGGGTCTTGTGAATGCTTGCTGAAAAGACTTTGTCTGTTTGGAAGATGATACATAGCTTCTTAATTGTGGTGGTAGCCTTGACAATAGACGACCACGAGCATACGAATGTATCCTGTACATCTTCTATTGTGTCTCTGTCTATCCTAATAAAAAAAAAAAAAAATTGGTTGATAAAAAAAATTTCGGACCCGCCGTTTGTTTGTTCGCATATCGGACCTCAACCGCCACCGACTAGTGCAAAATTCGCGCACGCAGGTGGAAAATTTTTCTGTGCGGCTCACGGTTGAGCCGCACCTGGTTGTATCGTGAAGTATGCAGGGCTTAGGTGGCTGGGTTTTGTATGGACAATTGCTTTGAAGAGAGACAAGCAAGCGTGTACACCTACCCGATCACTGTGAGCACTGGAGGGATGATTTGTTGCGCCGTGTGACAGTGTGACAGTGAAAGCTATGCTGGTTGGCAGCAGGCAGCAGGCTGACTCATTGCGACGGCGGCCGGCTAATCACCACAAAGCATTTTCTCATTTTCTCTCCACAGTTACCACAATGGAGACAGAACGACTGATAATAACCCCCTTTGACTACAAAGACGATGCTCATTGCCAATGTTTCGCGGATCTATACAACGAATTAGGTAGAAAAACAGCCGATGGAAACACTTTTGACATGGCAGCCGCCAGACAAGAATGTTATGAACGTATGGTTGTGCATTCTGTTCGGCCAGGACATGGCGCATATGTGATCAAACTGAAGGAAGATGGGTCGCTTGTAGGCACTGTTAGCTTGCTGCGTGAACGAAAGCGAACAGGTAGCAGTTACGAGGCTCCGGACGTTGGATTTGGAACGTTTCTACAGCATCGTGGGAAAGGTTACGCACCAGAAGCAGTGGCCCGACTTCTGGAATATGCCACAGACGAGTTGCAACTGCCAAACGTATTTGGGTTCACAGCAGTTGATAACGGCGCTGCGCGGAAGGTGTTTGAGAAGTGCAATATGAAGTACTGCGGCGACCATGAGCTGTCTGTGTTCGGTGATCACGACTGCAAGGATGCGGTTTACTCGCTGGACGCAAACATAGCCAGGTACGGAGTGCCTTGATCCCCTAGGGGTAGCGTTCTTCTTTTTAAAAAAGAAGACACATCTAGAACTATATTATGTACCATCATGTAAAAGTAGACGTTTCAGCACAACTAAACACGCAACCTGGCACATGGGGTGTGATAGTATCACACCTCGATGCCCGATCATGACACGGAACTCTGTTTCAGACGCCAAACCATTAGCTAGCCAGAGAGTCAAACACCGAAATGAAATAATCCAATCGGACGTGACCATAACATTCCGCAATCGCGCACGGGCCGATTGTGGTCGAGCAGCACCGCAGGTTTGTTGGCCGTCGCCGCCGTGGCACGGTCAATCACCGGTGCGGTGCGTGCAAATGACAATGAACCGGAAAATACCAAGTTGATGGTAATCGCGAGGATATTTTTTGGGTTACTTGATGAGGTTTAGGTCAGCCACTCTGTTGATCCATCGTGGTAATTAAACAATGGATGGATGGATGGACTGACTATCTGTCTGTATGTCTTAGGGCCGCCAACCATAAAAAGTTAGTTCCTGATTTAAAAATAGGGGCGACAGAAAAGAGAGGGGAAAAGGCTCGCAAAACTCGAGAATGAGGTGGGTGTTGTCAGTCTGCATTGTTTATTTACCTGGTTTCTGGTATTTGTGAGGGTCCACAACTGAACAAAAAAAGCAATGTCGACTATAAACAAATGAAAAAGAGAATTGATAGGGAAAATTTTTGTAGATACATGCAGAAATACAATGATTTCATCTCACGTTAATGTCTCAGAAAGGCAACCAAAACGGAGCATGTTGTATTCCTGGATGGAATTTCAAATCTATTCGGCGATGGTTCCGGGGAAAGGATAGCTATGTGCAATTGCAATTGCGATAGAACAAACCCATCACGATGGGATTGGATTGGTGCTGTCTTCTGTTATATTCCCTTTCGATTCTTTCTAATTTTCCCTCTCTTCATTTCTCTAGAAGAAAAAAAAAACTCTATCTACGAAAGACACGCTTACACACAGCATTGACTGGTCTGTTCAATCAATTGTGAAACCAAGACACAATTTAATAGTATATTTAATAAAGAAGGTCTAGAGTGTGGTCTGTTTGTCAGAGATTTTATAAAACTTGCAACAAATCTCTGGTTTTTTTTTCTTAGATCTTTTTTTTACTATCAGTCTTCTATTTTTCTATTATCCCTGTTTATTCTTCTGCATAGTTTCAAAAGCAGTAATAGAAAGGAAGCCCCTCACAATCCTAAAGCAACGCTACATCAACTATCATTTGTTTTCTAACAAACAAACAAACCACAAAGGGTACAAGATAAGGGGTCTTGGAACCGTTAGTACAATACCCTATCTCATCTATTGCAAAGAATCTTGAGAAGAAGAGGAAAAGGAATATCAATCCTTTTTCCATTGTGTTTGTTTTGCAACTATTGACCCCCTTAAAAAAATAAAAAAATATCCGACCGGCGGGAGTGGGTGTGTGGCATAGTTTCGTTTAGTACAAGAATACGACGACTAACAGACATAAACTGGACTGAACCAACCAACAACCTGCAGCAATTGTACGTGCATTTTGCATTGTCCCACTTTTTTTTTTTCTTCGACTGTATGTTTATTGGTGTGAGTGAGTGAGTGAGTGGTGCCTCTGTCATTCTCTTTTGGAAATTTTCTCTCTTTTTTTTACTCCTCCTCCCTTTGATAATCCATCAATCTAGAAGAACCCCTTTTCAAAAGGGTCCAAGTCTGTTTATTGAGCTGTTGAGCTGATTGATTGATTGATTGTTGATTGATTATTTTTTGAGGGTCCCCTTAATATTAACCACCTCAGTGACCCCTTAAAATAAACAAACCTCCAATAAAAAAATGGAATTCCCAGACTTATACCCCGGGTTTTCGCCATCATCGTCTTCATCAGAGCAGGAAAAGTTTAATCAGTACTATCAAAATCAGCAGGCAATGTCAATTGCTCCGGGACCTGCCCCAGGTGTCAGTGGTGGTGGTGTCAACAGTGGTATAAGTGTAACTACAGCAGGTCAACAACCACCTCAACCACCTCAATTGGTTACAACAACACAGGGTACTCCTACTAGTTCTACATCCACAACAGCATTTCATCACCAGTATCATCATCACCATCACCCAGTAGGGAATCCACCACCGCCTCCTGGCCCCGGTATTGTGAGTCAAGTGTCTCATCATCAACCCCAAGTAATGTCTAATTATCGACCACAAGCATTTCATAATTCAAAAGCATCCAACAACAGTAATCCTGCACCTAAATCCGAGGTTACTCAAACTAGAAAACGGATCTCTCCGCAACAGACCAAAATTTTGGAAGCAGGGTTTCAAAGACACCCAAAGCCAGACAAGACGTTCCGGGAACATTTGGCAGAACGAACGGGACTACCTCAACGTAATATCCAAATTTGGTTTCAGAATCGTCGCGCAAAGGCCAAGAACAATCGAGAACCTGGGTTTGTAAAGCAAGAAAAGAAGGATTACACGCTCAATCCTCCACCTCAGCATCACTCGAGGCCAATACAACAGCATCCTCCTCCAGAATTGTTTCGCTATCCATCATCCAACCAGATTACTTCTCAGGTTATTCACATCCCTACTAATGCAAGCACTCCGCTGTCTGCGACTTCAAGTAACTGGAGTTCTTCAGATGGTTATCGAAACAATTCTATTACCGAGTTTGACATGTCTCCTGCATTGTTTGGCACCACCGTATCGCCCACATTCGACACTAGAAATTCGATTGCAAGCGATAGCGATGACCATTCTCTATTAACTCCTATCTCGACAAGTTTACAGTCACCTTCAACATCACCATTTCTCGGAAGTTCTACTACAAGCGCTAATACTACTAATAAACGCCCATCAGCTACTGATTCTGCGTCTGCAGTAATGGCAGCCGCGGCGTCGTTGGGAGGAGCACCAGCATCAACAGGCACGGCAGCAGCAGCAGCAGCGGCGGCAGCGGCAGTACCGGTGACGACTACTGCCGCCACCATCGGACCCGTCGGGTTTGGTAGCACCGTAACGGCACCAGCTTCAGCCGTAGACAATACTAACGACACTAATGCTAAGAAAAGACGTCCAAATCATATTAATCTGGGTAATATTAATAATAATAATCATCATTATGGAGAAATTCAATATCCAGTCTCGGCATTTGAACAATCGTTCCCCATTATGCAACAACAACCACAACAACCTCAACAATTCATTCATCATCAACAGCCGCATCATCTGGTTGACGACAGCAGCAGCAACAGCTCTGCACAATTGCGTCGCAGTGTTTCAATTTCGAAAATTCCAGTGCATAATCACACCAATAAGCCCCAAGAAAGTGGTACCACCCTATCCAATAATAATTTTCCGGCTAGTGGTGGTGGCCCTGGCGGCACCGACCTAACTTTACCAGACATGGATGGCACTGATCCGTTAGCACCAGACTTGAATACGCCAGTTTTCATGGTCTATGATGTGACTAATAGTAATCTTGATTTATTTGCATATATAGAACAACAGCGACAGCAGCAAGAACAACACCAAGACGAACATTGATATATATATATAAAATGCTACCGAATAATTACCGTAATAAGATAATTTTTTTTATTTTCGAAAAAAGTTTTTCCGAGTCAAATTCGACCAATAAGGTAAAACAGGGTGTGTTAAAGTCGTCCCTTGTCTTTTAGCTGTGTTAGTTTTGCACACAAGAAAATTTATCGGGTGACGTGACAACAACAACAAACAAAAACGAATGCACTGCAGAAGTGGCCTGAGCTCCTCAATGCGCGCGATTTTAGCAAAGAAAAGTATATAAGTGGTTAACCTTCCCTTGCCCTTATTTTTTGAAATTTTTCTTCTTCTCTCTTTGTTCTCAGTAAACAATTCTACTGTTAAGATATCAATAATGGCCATTCAAAAAGTATTTGGACGATATATTTACGATTCTCGAGGTAAGTTTTGCACTGAAACAGGGTCGCTGTAGTTTTGCTAACACACGTGATACACAACAGGTAACCCAACCGTCGAAGTCGAAGTCACCACTGAAACTGGTGTGCATCGAGCAATTGTTCCATCTGGTGCCTCAACCGGTGCTAACGAAGCTTTGGAATTGCGAGATGGTGACAAAGCCAAGTGGGGTGGAAAAGGTGTCTTGAAGGCTGTTGCCAATGTTAACGACGTTATTGCTCCAGCTCTTGTCAAGTCTGGCCTTGACATCAAGAACCAAAAGGCTGTTGATGATCTATTGAACTCTTTGGACGGCACTAACAACAAGTCCAAGCTTGGTGCCAATGCCATCTTGGGTGTTTCTTTGGCTGTTGCCCGAGCCGCAGCTGCCGAAAAGGGTGTCCCATTGTACCAACATTTGGCTGACTTGGCCGGTTCCAAGCAACCATTTGTGTTGCCAGTTCCAATGCAAAACGTCTTGAACGGTGGTTCCCACGCTGGTGGTCGATTGGCTATTCAGGAATTCATGATTGCTCCATTGAAGTTCGATTCTTTCTCTGAAGCCTTGCGAGCCGGTGCCGAAGTTTACCAAATCTTGAAGAGCTTAGCCAAGAAGAAGTACGGTACCTCTGCCGGTAACGTTGGTGACGAAGGTGGTGTTGCTCCAGATATTCAAACTGCTGAAGAAGCCTTGGACTTGATTGTTGATGCCATTGACAAGGCCGGTTACACTGGCAAAGTATTTATTTCCATCGATGCTGCCTCATCTGAATTCTACAAGGACGGCAAGTACGACTTGGACTTCAAGAATCCAAACTCTGACCCATCCAAGTGGTTGACTGGTGAACAATTGGCTCAAGTCTACAGCAACTTGATTGCCAAGTACCCAATTGTGTCATTGGAAGATCCATTCGCTGAAGATGACTGGGCCACCTGGTCCCACTTCTTCCCATCAGCCGAAGGTAAGGTCCAAATTGTTGGTGATGACTTGACTGTCACCAACGTTACCTACTTGAAGAAGGCCATTGACACCAAGGCTGCCGATGCTTTGTTGTTGAAGGTCAACCAAATTGGTACCTTGACCGAATCCATCGAAGCTGCCCAGATGTCTTTCAACAACAACTGGGGTGTTATGGTTTCTCACCGATCTGGTGAAACCGAAGACACCTTCATTGCTGACTTGTCTGTCGGTTTGCGATCTGGTCAAATCAAGACTGGTGCCCCATGTCGATCTGAACGATTGGCCAAGTTGAACGAAATCTTGCGAATCGAAGAACACCTGTCTGCCCAGGGCAAGTGTGTCTACGCCGGTTCCAAGTTCCACGACGGCTTCAAGATCTAAGTAGTAGTACTATAATAACTTATTTTCTCTATCTGTCACTGTTTTTGCTTCTTTTTTAAAAAAGAACACCACT
The DNA here is from genome assembly GCA_003707485.3 of Blastobotrys proliferans. Lineage (NCBI taxonomy): Eukaryota > Fungi > Ascomycota > Dipodascomycetes > Dipodascales > Trichomonascaceae > Blastobotrys > Blastobotrys proliferans. The sequence continues at coordinate 133,440 of PPJI03000021.1, forward strand.
GGGAGGGATAACTGTCTTCTTTTTTCAAAAAAAGAAGCAAAAAACGGTGCCTGCGGCGCTTCACAGCTTGTTTTTTCTATCTATCACTGCTAAACAGGCCTTTGGACATATTCCTGCCTGATCCTTGTCTACAAACTTGGCAAAACACCACCCGTCGTCGAACATCTGCTCCACCACCAGCCAATCCCCCTTGCACAGCTCCACCTCATCGTCCAGCTCCGGTTTGTACGCATGCACTGCTTTGCAAAGAATCACCTCTTCTGTCAATCGATGATCTGAAGATCTGTCCGGTAATTCTGGGGTAGGGGTATTGGGCGACGACCTTGCCGTGAATAAAGTTACATTGCTCATAGGGGTTTCATAAATTGTTTCAGTCTCCGCTTCTTTCTCTTTCTCTTTCTCTTCCTCTTTCTCGACCGAGTTCGGGTTTGGTAATGGCTTGTCTAGATTGTAGTTCCGGTGTGCATGTCGATCACTGCTGGATGTGTACGATAATGAAGAGTGTCTTCGCTGCACAGTTTTGCTTCCAACTATTTTTCGTGAAGAAGATGCAATCGAGTCGGAGGAATGCAATTCGTAGTTTTTACTTAGCAAGCTCTTTTGCAATGTTTTTGGTGAGCTAGGATAATGAATACTACCTAGCTGAGAATATACCGACCCCTCAGTGCTCTCCAGCTGAGGAATCTTCGTTTTACTTGATAAAATATCACCCGATAACAATGGAGAATCCCGATTTAGATCGAATATAAGCCTTGGGGCTTCTGCTGAATACGTTTCCCCGGATTTTGTTGTAATGACCGGAAAATCCCGAAAAAGACTTCTAGCCGTGACCCCAGCTTCGGAACTGGGCCCATCTGGATACGTCTGCACGGAACTAGGTCCATCTGGATACGTCTGCAGAGTTTCCGCTTGTGAAGGAGGTGGAGTAGGAGGAGGCGATGGAGCAGCCATGGCAACGATGGCAGGCCGTGGCATTGCAGGCATTTCAGGTAGAGACCCCGGAGCCGCACCGGAGTAATGCTCGACATAATCATCAGTGTCATCTAGTTCGATCTTTCTCTCCAAGCGATTGATACGCTTACGCTGTTTTTCTAGGTCCCTTTGCGAGATTATGTTTGAATCAATACATAGAGGTTCGGGTGGAGGTGGAGGACGGCGTTGTGCTGGTGATAATGGTGGTTCATATCTCAGACGATAGGTTTTTGATTGATCTCGTTGATGTTTACGAGCATACCATGTGAATACTCCTAGTACCGAAAACACTACAATAACAATAGGCACGATTATTGCAGCAATCCATCTTCCACCGAATGCATTACTATCTCCCATTCCTGATTGAAGAAAAAAAAAGTAGAATAGATGACATTTCTAAATGCAAAAAAAAATAGAATAAATTAGCTATACTAGATATCTCATGTAAGTCTGTAACAGCTTTGACAAACCTTATCTTGACCACATTCCTCTTCCTTCTCTGCTTAATGCCTGAAATGCTGAACTTGCTGATGAAAAAGCTTTGGAAATTGAATTATCTTCCATATTATTTGAAGCATTTCCTCTATTGGCTTCATCCACTGCTGCGACAATCTTATTAATGTTAGTTTCAACCACTAATCCGCCTTGGATCATTTCTCCTAAAACCGTCTGTAAGGTTTGCCAGCCAAAGACTAAATCTAATTCACAAACATTTTCAAAACATCGGTCAAGGCTTTCCACAAACACCTGGATCAAGTCAAGAATCCCTAGCTCCGACTCTTGGTCGTCAACAATAAATACAAAATATAATGTAGCGTAATGCCGATAAATAACTCGCACAACGTCATCTTCGTCTGACGACCCGTTATGCAATAGTGGTGGAGGTGTCAAAAAACTGCATTGATTGGCTGATCTACTTGACAAAATGGAATGTACTTGTTTCAATAGCAACGATTGCGTCTGTAAATCGACTGGCGTATAAAATTTCATTAATCTAGGTAGGCCTGCATTATTTACAATCAGTACCGAATGGATCATTATTGTGTTAGTAGTGTGTTGTGATGTTCAATATTGGATGACAATGATTGCGGGCGTGCGATCAAGCTCCCAACAAACAAACAGCAACCAGTCACGTTACCCGCACCGCAAAAATTCAGTTGGTCACATGCTTATCAGATTTTGGTGCCGCCTTAGTTTGAAGGTTGATCGCCGCATAAGCCCGACAAGCTCTAGCTGGCCAAGTTCCGAATATCCGGACTTTTTGTGATGATAGAAGAGTTTCACCGACATTCGCAGTTCCAGGTTTACACAGAGTACAGAAATACATAGAGATAACAGTGACGCCCCCACCCAATACCCAGTTCACATGTTTAAGCCCATTGTCCAGTCAAATACCAATAGCAACCTAATCTCTAAATAATTATTGCTCTGTTATCGATCGCAGTACAAGCAGCCAGCCGCTAGCCCACTTTCTCCACTCGGATCCGATCTCGGTAAATCGTGGTTATGGAAAAACTAGTTAATATATGTACATCGACATCACGAATTTTACTCGGGACAGGTGAATTTTGTGGGGGAACTGACTCTCCAAGCCAAAAGTTTCACTGAGTCTATCCGTGCGCCCGAATCATCTGAAATCCTCCTCCTCGGTAGGTGCATATAGTAGCAAAAATGGTGGCCCTCGGAGCTCGCCGAGTTGATGAATTGGCTTGTGGTTCTGAGATTATTTAAATAAACCAGCATTTCCTGTAAAATTTATTCCGAATCTTTTTCATATTTTTGACGATAATAAAAAAAATAATAATGGTTGCTCTCATCCCTTCATTAGTAAAAGGCGTCGAACACGCACCAATTCCAGACAGTGCTAAACACATCTTCTCTGAAGAAGCCATTGCATTTTTGGCCACTCTTCACCGATCCTTCGAAGGTCGACGACAAGAACGATTACAAGCTCGAATTGACCGACAGAAACGAATCGATGGTGGGGAATTGCCAGACTTTTTGCCAGAAACAAAACACATCCGAGATGATCCAACATGGCAAGGACCTTCCTTGGCCCCAGGTTTGGAAGACCGACGAATTGAAATCACTGGTCCAACTGACCGAAAAATGGTTATTAATGCATTGAACGCTAATGTCTATACTTACATGTCAGATTTCGAAGACTCTGGTTGTCCAACTTGGAGCCAGATGGTCAACGGTCAAGTCAACTTATTTGATGCCGTGCGACGAAACATTGAACTGAACTTGAACGGCAAGCACTACAAACTCCAAGACCGATCAAAGATGCAAAAGAAAGACTTGCCAACTTTGATTGTGCGACCACGAGGCTGGCACTTGGATGAAGCCCACTTCTTGGTTGATGGCCAACCAATGTCTGGTGGGTTGTTTGACTTTGGTCTCTACTTCTTCCACAACGCCAAGGAAACCGTTCGACGGGGTTTCGGGCCATACTTCTATTTGCCAAAGATGGAATCCCACTTGGAAGCCCGATTGTGGAACGACGTATTTAACTTTTCCCAAGACTGGATTGGAATGCCACGAGGTACCATCCGAGGTTCAGTTCTTATTGAAACCATCTTGGCAGTGTTTGAAATGGACGAAATCATTTACGAATTGCGACAACACTCTTCTGGTTTGAACTGTGGCCGATGGGATTACATCTTTTCTTACATCAAGACCTTGCGAGCTCACCCAGAATTCATCTTGCCAGAACGAGATGATGTTACCATGAAGGTTCCATTCATGACTTCATACGTCAAGTTGCTTGTCAAGACCTGTCACAAGCGAGGTGTTCACGCCCTTGGTGGTATGAGTGCCATCATTCCAAAGAAGAATGCTGCAGAAAACGAACAAGCCATGAATAAGGTTATTGACGACAAATACCGAGAAGTCAACCACGGTTGTGATTCTTCTTGGATTGCTCACCCTGCCATGGCCGACACTGCCTTGTCTGTATTCAACAAGTACATGCCAGGTCCAAATCAAATCTTCCGACGACGAGATGACGTCAATGTCACTGCTCGAGAGTTGTTGAACCCATACGTTCCAGGCGGCAAGATCACCGAAGCTGGTATTCGAAAGAACTTGTACATTGGTATCCGATACATGGAAAACTGGTTGCAAGGCTCTGGTGTGGTTGCCATCTTGGGCTTGATGGAAGATGCTGCCACTGCTGAAGTGTCTCGATCTCAATTGAACCAGTATGTCAAACATGAAGTCGTCACTGCCGAAGGCAAGAAGTGCACTAAGCAGTACATTTTGCAATTGCTTAAGGAAGAAACCGAAAAGGCCACAAAAGAAGGCAAGCCAGGCAACAAATTCGCCGAGGCCAGCCGATACTTGGCTCCAGAAATCACTGACGAGAAGTTCAGCCAGTTCTTGACCACTCTGTTGTATCCAGATATCCAAACTCGAAAGGGTATCCAGAAGTTGTAAACACGTCCGTAGGGAATATATCTTTTTTTGCATTAGTTACGCGTCGTAGGCACCGTTTTTTGCTTCTTTTGAAAAAGAAGCAAAAAGTGGTCGAAGGGCCTCAGCACCCATGTATAGAGAGCCGCAGCATGATTAAGCGGCGGTATTCGCTGTGTAACCACGATACTCTTGGAAATACCAAAACTAGCTTTCAATACACTGTTAATACAACAGAAATATACTCAATTGACCTCCTAGAATCGATATATGATAACAGTTATTTCGTATCATATATTTTTACCTGTTTTCAGACCCCCCAAAACGACCACCCCCAAGGCGGTATGAGATCTACGCCCATGGGCGTATATCACAGTCCTAGCTGATTGAGGCTCATCCACTGTTTTGCTTCTTTTCTAAACAAGAAGAATAGCACCAGGAGGGTTGGCTTCTTCTTTTTCTGGAAAAAGAAGAACACCCCCGGAAGTAGCACATGTCGAGCGGGTGCGGCGTCCCATGGCGCCGTGCCGGTCCCAAATTTTATCCATCACCACACACAATCCATACGACAAATCATGTCTTCGGGAATCGCAAAGTTCATCAAGGCCTCGTTGGGAGGCGGGGCTGTGGTCGGGCTGGGATACGTCCTGATGAAGACCACTACACCCACAGATGAACAACTGATCAACAGTCTATCGCCCGAACTACGTCAGAAATATGAGGAACAAAAAGAAGCTCGACGAGAGCAACAACGAGTGATCTACGACCGGATCCAAAAGGAGGGCCACAGCGATAAACCAGCATGGAGAAAAGAGCCTAAGGACCTGTTTATGAACGAGGCCGAACTTCAAAAAGATGTATATTTACGAATGAGAAAGAATAACGAGGATAAGCAGCTTGAGCAGGAACAGGAGCGTCTGAAAAAGTTAGCCGAGCAAGGCAAGTAGATTATTATTGTATTACTATATAGCTCTTTAATACCATTTAACCTCAGACCATAAGAATGGAATAAATACAACACATGCTGTGTACAGCACAGTGAAAACTTGAATCAGCGCAAGTGGGAATCCTATCACACCTTTATCGTAAAAGTTCATCAGCACGGCATAGAAGGCAACTGAGAAGAAGTGACTAAACAAAACGAATGGACGTGGTAGTAGCCCTGCTAACAGAGATACAGGTTCGTTGATACAATTGCCCCCAAGCTGGAAATATCTGAAACAGCCTCGTTGAAGAATCTTGAGATTCTCTCCCTTGGCGGCAAACAGTTGATATAGGGCCATTGCCAAAATGTTGACAACCGAATCAACATTCTTTCGGTCAAAGTAGAACTTGTCGAGCTGTCTCTTGACCGCCTGTCTGTTGCCCAAGTCCTTGCACTTAGCTGGGCTTAGTACATCTAGCAACACTGTTGCATCGTTGAATGCAACAGTCATACCTCCACCAGTCAATGGATGTCGAATGTTGAGTGCATCTCCAATTAGCACTACGCCATAGTCATGAGTTCTCGATGCTGGCAAGAATTGTGCAGGCATGGTTCGAATTCTTGATCCCTCCAACGCCTTTTCAAACGATGGCTTCACTTCTTCTGGTAAATTTGGCATTACTTTGGCTTCTAGATGTCGTTTCAAGTCTCCGTTACCATTGGATGGCAAGTGTCCGGCAATATCACACAGAATTCGAGTCTCGTGTGACCCAATCTGATAAATCAAAATTGGTTGGTGATCGCCAATGATAACATGTCCATGGTTTGGAGCTGGTAGAACAGGGTCTTGTAGCACCAACCCAGCGAAATGCGACTTGACAGTAGATAGCTTGTTTGAAAATTCCTTTCGGAATTTGGATTGAATACCATCACACATGACGGTTAATTTAGCATGGAAATGTCTATCCCCACCCAGGGCCTTGTCCGCAACCTTGACCCCTAATACATGATTTGTATAAGGATTTCGAATAACCTGGGTAACAGTTCCTTCCAAAAAGGTCACATTTGGCTCTTCGGCAGCTTTGTTTCGAAGATTCATAATGAATCTACCGTGGTGAAAAGCCCGACCCTGTTCTCGAGGTCCATTTGGCATCTTTGCATCCAATGCAGGATAAGGAATGTTAACTCCCTTACCCTGGTAGATTACTTGGTATCCATTCACTTTGACTGCGTCAATGCCTTCTAAACAGTCTTCAAATCCCAGTCTTTCTAATGCTCTAACCCCACCAGGTTGCAGTAATTCCCCAACAATACGATCCGGTTCTCTCATATCTCGTTCAATGATCAGAACTGATCTGCCTTGTTTGGCGAATCCTGCTGCAAGAACTGGTCCAATAATACCAGCTCCTACGACAATAACGTCATATTCTTTATGCTCGTCGACTTTTTTTTCGTTAGCCATGTCGGGTTTCCTGTGTTGTAAAGTCATTGACCCTGTTTGACGCTTCACTATTTATATATCTCTCCAATGCCCAAAAACCCCCAGGATTTAATCAATTCTTGCCTGATTTCAGATTAAAAACAATCCACAAAATGCACTGCTGGCGTGGTTTTTCAGGTGTCTGAACTTTAGAACGTGAAATCAACCCCCTTTCGCTCTCGCCGCTTGGAATTTTTTTTTGTCTTCAAACAAGCACACCACAGAAAAAAATAAAAAAGTGGCGCCATCTGCTGTACTGCCGCGGTGGGTTTGTCATCAACCCACTAAATGATTATATAATCATTTACACGTGAAAAAGGATGTGAGACGTATGATCCTCTCCCAATGTTAACTTATCACGACATTGCAACTGTGACGGCGACTTCGGCTGCAACTGCGACTGCGACAATACACGCTCACAAACCCAAAATCAAAATATGGATCACAGTCATCATATGGGCATGGATATGGATCATGGCAACGGTCATGGGGGAATGCCTGGAATGGAGGAACCAATGTGTAATATGAATGTATGTCATTTATTTCTACGGTGCTAACGCACGAAACGTTCTACTCTGCTAGATGATCTTTACTTGGGATACCACTGATCTATGTTTAGTATTCAAATGGTGGCATATTCGAACAACCATTGGATTGTGGCTTAGTATGTTTGCAGTGGTAGCACTGGGGGCTGGTTATGAGTGTATCAGGAATTACTCTAGACGGATTGAAGTACAACGTGATATCAACGTGGCGACAGGTGAGTGTAAGTTCAATTATGGTTTATTTAGCAGGTAAACTAACCTCATTATTTCTTTAGATTACAACACAATTGATCGAAACTCACCGTCGACAGATATGGCAACGGCTAAGCGCCAAAAGTTGTTTAGAGCCGGATTGTATGCATTTCAAGTGGCTTATTCATTTTTTCTGATGTAAGTGTCATGACTTTGAAACACTTTTCACATGCTAACCAATTTCTATTAGGCTTATTTTCATGACTTATAATGTACGATTAGTTCACTTTGAGACAACTACTAACCATATATCATTTAGGGATGGACAATGCTGGCTGTCACTGCTGGTGCGTTTATTGGGTTTTACGTCTGGGGTGAAAACTCGACCCGTGGAATGTCATGCCACTAAGTTAAATATTGTCTACATTATTCAAATTAAAGTTTTCGTTAGAGTCGTGGGGCTATGTCCATGGCCCTTGTGTGGTCCTGCCAAGCTTCTATTATGAACTGATTCTGCTGGGTTCAGGTGCAGGGGAAGTGTCTCAATGATTATGCTTGGAGTATAACAATCATTGAGGGCATTGGACTCCCGTCAATGGCATCAGCACGCATAAAGCGGAGATTTTAGTCCGTCCGTCGCCCCCACGTTGTTGAATTGCCAGTTTACGTAGTCTGTCGTCTGTCGTCTGTAGTGCGGCTCATCGCCTGTGGCGACTGTTTTTGCTTCTTTTTTAAAAAAGAAGAACATTACGCTAGAGGTGGCTTTCTTCTTTTTTTAAAAAAAAGAAGCAAAAAACAGTCGTGGGGATTCGCATCGATGCCAATTTTTCGGCAAAAAGATGGTGCAGTGGAGTGCAATTCGGGAAAGAATGCGCCGAATGACTTGCATATTGCTATGTGCTATTATGCAATCCAGAGCCGCACGAGCGAGACCTGTGTGGGATCCAACCTGCAATTCTGACTGTCGATCAGATCAGTATACGCAACAAAGCTGCGATCTCCACTTTTATCGATGTTTTATCCAGGGTGAAATCTGGATCGATCTTTGACAGATGTGGGGGTTCGGCAAGACTATAAAATCCCTTGAGTTTTACCACATTCCGTAATTCGTTTTGTAAATCAAATAAAATTATGCTTTCAAGGCTATCCATTCTGTTGATGGCTTTTCTGTCATTGACAACTGCCTACGTTGTCAACAATGGAACCACTTGCTATGTCTATCCTGAATCTCTTACCCATAATGGGCAACCTGTCGACGATAGTCCATCGATTGTTGAGGCTTTCGAGACGTGCGGGGTCAATGGTACTATTCACTTTACTAAAAACACCTTCAATATCAATCGAGTCATGAATACGTCCGGTCTGCTGAACACGGAGATCATTCTGGAAGGAGAACTCAAATGGTCCAAGAATTATCCATATTGGTTGTCCCATAGCTATACTATGTGGTATCAAAACCAAAGCACTGCATGGATCATGGGTGGACAAAACATTACGTTCAAGGGTAAGGGTGCCAATGGTGGGGTATTCAATGGTAATGGCCAAACCTGGTACACTGAAAACCATTCTAATTCGAATCAACCCGGCCGACCTATTGCGTTGACTGTTCTGAACACCACCAACTTTTATGCTGAAAATCTGTACTTCTATCAACCTCAATTCTGGGCTGTCTATATCAGCCATAGTCAAAACGTCACCATGAAAAATATCAAAGTGAACGCTACCACCAACGATCCAATTGATGCCCGGTTAGACAATACTGATGGGGCGGATACTTGGAACAGTAGAGACATTGTTTTTGAGAATTGGTACGTCGAGAATGGCGATGATTGTATCGCTGTCAAGGGAAACACTACAAACTTGCTTGCCAGGAACATTACCTGTGTGGGAGGTTCTGGGTTGACAATTGGATCCATTGCACAGTATCCGGATCACCCAGACTATGTTTACGATATTGTCTTTGACAATTGTACTGTCATTTCACCAATGGTCAGTGCCCAGGGTGCAGCCGGTTATATCAAATCGTGGCAAGGAGTCCATCAGTCGGAGACATCAAACGGTGATGCAGGCGGCGGTGGAGGCGGTGAGGTAAAGAACGTCACCTTTTCGAACATTCATGTTGAAAACTCACCATTGCCTATCCAAATCACCCCTTGTATTTATACAATCAGTGATGACACAAAACCTTGTGATCTATGTAAGATGAAGGTCAACGATGTGATTTGGGAAAACATTACTGGTACCTCCAAGTTCAACCTTGCAGCTGCACTTCATTGCCCTGACGCTAACAAATGCAACAACATCAAGCTGAAGAACATTGACATCAAGTCTGTAAACGAGACCAAGGGACTGGACAATTGGGGCACTAATACCCAGGATGAGCTTTTCTACTGCGCCAACATCATCAACCAAAACTCGACTCTAGGTGGCATGTGCAACTCCTGGGCTCCTCCATACATCCCATCCAAGCCAGAACACAATTATGATGCGTTATAGAGAATACATATAATGTAGTAACAATTGATATACAATTCAATCCGTTGTCACTCAGCGAACTGTCTACTGTTTTTGCTTCCTTTTTAAAAAAGAAGAAAGCTATGCCTAGACCTGATGTCTTCTTGTTTTTAAAAAGAGAAGCAAAAAGCAGTAGACCTGCTGGCAATTTTACACTACACTAATGCCACGGACCTGTGCAGTTAATGATTTACTCTACAGACACAGAAGCTCAAAATATGGAGGAAATTTATTTATTTATTTATTTATTTGAATCCATTTATTTTATACAGGTGATGTTGTGAGACTAAAAGTCGAGTACACCTGTTTACGAACCTACTAAATTATGTATTTACTTATCTTCTAAGCTAAATATGTGTGGAATTCTTTAAGACAACTGAAATTGCAATCCCTAATAAGTCCAGTAACCCAGGCTGCCTGGGTCACACGGCGATGGCTGGTACCATCAGACTACGCTGTTGAAAGTCGCTTCCAAAAAAATGGAGGAAATGATGCCAAAAATGCTGGCAGAAAGTTTTCCCATCGTTGATCCGATCGAATTACACGACCCGAAAATTCGATTTCTCAGAAAACTTTAACTCAGTTTAGCTCAGTTGGCTAGAGCGTGGGACTGTAATGGAAACCCACGAACCCTGATAACAGGGTTCAAGTCAAAGTTATCCCGAGGCCGTGTGTTCGATTCACACAACTGAGATTTTTTTTAGTTTTTCATGTATTATTTAAAACACAAATTTTTGAGGAAAGTGCCTTTTGCTGCATTGTCGGTTATCAGCGTAGCATGTGGGCGATCGGTTGGTGGGGTTCAGATTGGTCAAGTTGCCGTTGGTACCCCTCATCCCTTACATTCGCCTCGTGCACCCAATTAATGCACAATGGATCAGCTAGGACGTATTATGATAATCCATTGAAATGGATACGGATAGCGGATTTTGAAGGGCAATAAGGTTATCCTTTCATCTATCGTCAATGATCCCCACATGGCATGTGCCAGTTTCCGAGGTATTTCCCCTGTGGACTGTGTATAATATAAATAAGGATAGTTTTCAGGGTTTACCACTGCATCATACCTAAAAATGAAGTTACTAGTACTAGCCAGTCTATTGTCGGCAGCACTTGCTTTGGAGGGGCTGGAGAATATCGATCATGTAGTACTGTTCATGCAGGAAAATCGGGCATTCGATCACTACTACGGCACGGTTGCAGGGGTAAGGGGGTTCAAGGACCCAAATGTGGACAAGTTTGATGATGGCAAGCCGATGTGGTATCAGCCTGCACCAAGTGAAGAAGACGCTGATTATCTATTGCCGTGGTATTTGAGCGAAAACCAGGACTACGCAGAGTCGAATCAATGCAGTTTGGGCGGATCAAACGACTGGACTCCAAACCATAATGCTTGGAATTTTGGTGCAATTAATGGTTGGGCTACCAACAACACTGCTTACTCATGGGGTCACTACAGACGAAGTGATATTCCAACACTGTTTGACATTGTTGAGGGTTGGACCATCGCTGACATGTATGCTGAAGGGGTCATGGGCCCCACTAGTCCTAACCGGGTTACTTGGATTTCAGGAACAATTAACATCAATGAAACACAGGGCAAGCCTGAGGAAATTGGCGGACCCTATATCGACAATTATGAGACACCTGGATGCGAAAACAAGAACGGAATCAAGTATGCCTGTTATCCATTGCGATGGAAAACGGTACCAGAATATCTGGAAGAGCAGAGCATCGATTGGTATGTTTTCCAAGACAAAAACAACTTTGATGATAATCCATTGGCATGGTTTGGTCAGGTTCAGACTGCTTCAAAGACCGATCCACTGACTGTCAAGGGAAACTCGTTTACTGGTCTGCAGGACTTTTACGATCGAGCAGCCAATGGCACTTTACCCCCAGTTTCCTATATTATTGGGCCCATGGAATTGTCTGAGCACCCTCCTAACCGGCCAGTTGACGGATCATGGCTACAACAGAGGGTGGTCGAAGCAGTGACCAATTCGCCGAAATACAAAAACACTGCCTTGATTATTTCATATGATGAAACAGGAGGTTATGGAGACCATGTCACTCCATTCATTTCGCCGGAGTCGACCCCAGGTGAGTGGCTGATGGACCCGGAAGCTGACAAGGATGATATCCAGTTTGTGCCATCGGGCCCTGGTTTCCGTGTTCCTATGTACGTTATTTCGCCATGGACCAGGGGTGGAAAGGTCTACACTGCTCCTTCGGATCACAATTCTCAGATAAAGTTCCTAGAGCGATGGGCAAAGGCAAGATTCGGCAAGGACATAACCACCGAGCAAATGGACCAGTGGAGGAGAAACCATATGGATGATCTAGTGGATATGTTTGATTTTGAGAACCCAGACTATAGCATCCCAAATATTACTGCAGCCCCAAAACCAGCCCAACTCGGTAGCCTTTGGTTGGGTGCAGCTGGATGTATACTCAGGTGGTTCGGCCGCCATCCACCAGTTCCATATGGTCAACAAAACATCACATCTGCACTGTGGACTGAAACCGGTTACAAACAGATCCGAGGCTCATTGACCGAGGGAAGATACCTGGCCTTCGAAAATGACGGAAAATGCTTGACAGCAGCTGGAAGCAAGTTGACAACTACAGGATGTGCAGAGTCCTATTCAGACAAGAACCAACTCTGGATTGTTCATCAACAGGGAGACACTTTCACCTCAAGCTTCAGGATCCAGTCAGCTGGTAATAGCAAATACCTGAAGGGAAATTCGTTCACGGATGATTTCGGTAATGCGGATACACTAGCAATTGAATTCGGCTCGGGTGGCTATTCCATTAAGAACGCTGATAACCAATACTTGTCTAGTTCGGGCAAATACGAATCATCTGCGAAATACTTCAAGGGCTATTCTGTCTCGTACAATTAATGCTCTACATATTGACTCAAGTAAATGCGGCTCGTTCCTCTCCCCCTGATACCAGCACATGCCCAGGCTATAGCCCGAACATTGGTTCAAGTGGCGCTTCCAATAGTTTCTTCTTTTTTTAAAAAAAGAAGCAAAAAACAGTAGACGCTGGCGTCGTACAGGGTCTAGTTCGCGTCAGAGAATTGAGCCGTCTTTATGCCATCCACCTTCACGGTGTCCCTTTCGGTGTTTGAAACAATCATCACAATACCAAAGATTTTGCATTCAACATTCAACATTCAACTCATATAGCCAATTATAACTAATTGATTTGCAATGCATGCCGACAGAGCACATTTATTGATGATCGCCAACGGCCTCCGACAAAACGTGGGGAGATGATAAGCCAAGGGGCACTGTTTCAGCCCGAATGGATTTATAACCCGAAAAGCTTAATTGGTTGAACCAACAATAGCCAAGCTTATCGCCACATGATCTTCTCATCGCGATAAAGGTGCGCTCCTAACAGGTTATCAATGTTACATTGAATGCCCAACCACCACCGACGGCTCTCATCCAGCATGGCATCGTTGAAAAACGTGTATCTTACTCAATCAGATGCTGTTGAGCTGTTACATTGTACATGCGGGTGTTACTGGACAGGTCAAGTATATAAATTGACACCGCTACCCCAGTCTTGACTGTCCTCGGAACACAATTCGTAGCAAGAATGTATGCTAAACTATCATTTGGCAGCCTGCTTCTATTTGCTGCACAGGTATTAGCAGCAGATAGTGGTAGTGGACTGGAAAATATTGAACATGTAGTGCTTTTTATGCAGGAAAATCGGGCGTTCGATCACTATTATGGAACAGTGGCTGGAGTTCGAGGGTTCAAAGACCCGAATGCCAAAACATTAGATAACGGTAAACCGGTATGGTATCAACCGGCACCTGCTGGCAAGGGAGCCGATTATCTGTTGCCATGGTATTTGAGTGAAGATCAAACCTACGCCGACTCAAATCAGTGCAGCTCAGGTGGCTCCAATGACTGGACTCCAAACCATAATGCCTGGAACTCAGGTGCAATCAATGGTTGGGCAACCAATAACACTGCGTATTCATGGGGTCATTTCCGACGGAGTGATATTCCAACTCTCTTTGACATTGTTGAAGGGTGGACTGTTGGAGACATGTACGCCGAGAGTGTCATTGGTCCAACAAATCCAAACCGTGTTACCTGGATTTCAGGTACCATTAACATCAATGAAACTCAGGGCAAGGCTGAGGAAGTCGGAGGGCCATATATTGAAAACTATGAAACCCCGGGCTGTCAGACAAAGAATGGTGTTGACTATTCGTGCTATCCTTTAAAATGGAAGACCGTTCCAGAATACTTGGAAGATCAAGGGATTGACTGGTTTGTTTTTCAAGATAAGGACAACTTTGATGACAATCCTCTGGCTTGGTTTGACCAAGTTCAGAAAGCATCAGCTTCGGATCCATTGACCGTCAAAGGAAACTCTTTTACTGGGTTGCAAAGTTTCTATGACAGGGCCGCAAATGGTACATTGCCCCCAGTTTCTTATATCGTTGGTCCGGCAGAACTGTCTGAGCATCCACCCAACAGACCTGTGGATGGGGCATGGTTGCAACAGAAGGTAATTGAAGCAGTAACCAAGTCACCTAAGTACAATAACACTGCTCTGGTCATCTCATATGATGAAACCGGTGGGTATGGTGACCATGTAACACCATTTGTTGCTCCGTCATCTACCCCTGGTGAATGGTTGGCTGACCCTGAGGAAGATGACCAGCCATGGGTTCCTGCTGGACCAGGGTTCCGTGTCCCATTCTATATCATTTCACCATGGACTAGGGGTGGGAAAGTGTACACTGCACCATCAGATCACAATTCCCAGATAAAGTTCTTGGAGAGATGGGCCCAGGCAAAGTTTGGCAAGGACATAACCTCAAGACAAATGGACCAATGGAGACGAGACAATATGGATGACTTGGTTGATATGTTTGATTTTGCAAATCCCGATTACAGTGTTCCAGATATCACTACGGCTCCCACCCCAAAGCAATCTGGCGGTAGTTGGATTGGTCCAAAAGAATGCGAAGCCCAATGGTCAAATCGAGAGCCACCAATTCCTTATGGCAAACAAAATATCACATCAGCACTCTGGACTGAAACAGGTTATAAACAGATCAGAGGGTCGTTGACTGAAGGTCGGTATTTAGTTTTTGAAAGTAACGGCAATTGTCTTGTCGGAGGAACTGGCCAGATCTCAGCAAATACCTGTTCAAAAGACTACTCTTCCAAGGATCAGCGGTTTGTTGTATATCAGCAAGAGAATGCTTTTAGCTCTCAATTCAAATTGAAATCGGCCTCCAGTGATAAGTATCTCAAGGATGGAAACTCATTCACTGGCAGCGACCTTGGCGAAGCGGACACGATCTCCATCGAGTTTAGTGCTTCAAGTGGATACTCCATTAAGAATGCTGACAACCAATACCTTTCAGGTTCAGGGAAATATCAAAGTACACCTGTATACTTTAATATATTCTCGGTTGCGTATGACTAAGAGTAATATTTCCATAGCAAAGTGGCCATGCTCATACACAATGAGCATAACCTGTACAATCAAAGGCACATAATCCTTTCCCACTGGTTCATCAAATATAAATACCGAAAAAGACCATAATACACTAGATCCCAAACAGGTGGGATAAAATGTTATTTCATTATTCGACCCAATTTTTAAGTCTTACTACTTGGCTGTCAATTACATTAGAGCAACATCCCTTTGCAGGAAACATTAATCAAAAAGTATCCGTCGATCACAGGCTTTTCCAAATTGTACCATTTTTCAATTGTGTACATAAAAAGAAAACGATCGCAGTGGCCCAGAGACTGGACTACCATTCACAGTTGGAATGATCAATATTGATATGGATTAAAGCTATTAAGTCTATGAATGTATCGAATCGGTTGAGTGTTATTGTTGTCTTTTTCTGTTGGACTGAGACAATTGGAAAACGGTGCAGTTCGGAAAAGTCTATCCGATAGTCCACGGATGCATGTTTCTGAAGATGGAATTTGTATATTAGCCTGCCACATGCAAAGAAGCAGCTCCTGTTCGGATGTGTTAGGACGTAAGACTAATTGCTTATATTGTTAGCTAAATGTACCTATGTGCCTGTAAGGAGGAAGAAAGTTGCCTTCATCCTAGAACTTCTATAGACTAGAGTGCTTCCACCAGTAATGGCCGAATGGAACAAATTTAAAAAGAAAAGCTCAGCAAGATCGCTTCCGTTCGCGGAGAATTTGGCTCCATCCACCAAAGCCCGGAACTTGTGGCCAGCGCAGATGCAAACAACTGGTATCTGTGCGACATCAGAACTACCCGGAATATATTGACTAATGGGGGTTCTAGGAAGCCACATAAGGATTGTGTCAGGGCAGGTAAAATCAAGTATCAGGAGGATCTGGAGGAATAGAAATCTTATGCTATAGTATCTTTTTGAATATATATTATAGTGAAATTACCTATACACTTTAACCTTTATTATTGGCGTATTTATATACATGTCATGATCTAGCAATATGTTTTTCAACTGGAATACTTCAATGGTTACCCTAGCAAAAACATGTTTCGATCGCTCGAGAATCAACTGTTTAACATCGAAAGGATCCTGAAAAACAGCTTCGCTATGCTTCTTGAGTCATAGTTGACATTCATGACACTGCTAAGTTCTCATGTTTGGAAACTGGAGTTATAGCTGGGGAAGTATTCTCTACTTTATTGTCCAACTAGTTGTCTCAGACTGTTGAAAATACACCGTGGAAGAGCGTCCAGCAACAATACTAGCGACACAACCAACTCTACCAGCGGCCACCACCACCAATTTCTTGATTGCTACAAAGTATTTCATACATCACGAGCTATTCTATTCATGTATTTCCCTCATAGCTTTGAGGGCCAAGTAATATTATACATTGACAGTCAATGTAATAGCTTAGTATTGTCCCTTTTTCTAACTTTAGCACCACTAGCCAAAAATTATGTAGTGAAAGAATTTCCAGAATATATACTGCATCTTATATTAACCATATAACAAATTATTATGGGGGAGCGGCAAAGTAGTCTTTGTGTGTCAAGTTAAAACAAAATTGTGGGTAGTGATGACCATCAACTACTGATTGATTGCGACGTAGCTTGTATGGAATGCATCATACAAATAATAGGTTGGCCACAGGCATTATCTACTGAAGACAGTGAAGAATGTCACATCCGTTACCCCTTTGCAGTGATTATTCTCGTATGGATACTCAGGATATAACGATAAACACACTAATTTCCTAGATTGTACGGGCCCAATGCCCAATACCATTCATATACAGGAATCATAGTATTTTGATTACTTTTACTTATTCTGTTTCAAATAGAGTGATATTGAACTATAAGTGTCATCAAACCAGTGATGTACGAAATTTCGATTCTCGCCGGAGACCCAGAGTTTTCGAAATTGTTGATATATAACCTGCCATGCAAAGAAAAGAAGAGTAGCTTCATACCCCATAAAATGGCAAGAAGTAGTAGGTCTGAGTAAGATTCTCCACAGGTGAGACTCAGTTACCGTTTAGCTGGAAATGTACAATTAAATTGATACTTCCCGAACTGTGGGTCATAAATATATAGAAATGATATATAAAGAGATACAATTACCTCAAGAACTAACAACTATCCCTATTCAAGATAAAAGTTACAAATATGAAGCTTTCTGTTGCGCTTGTATCCATGTTTTTAGCCGCTGCACATGCTGGTTATTTAGTAACCAATGACAATATCCCTGCATCCTTACAAGGTACAGAATCTGAAAATTTGGTTATTACTTTTGTTAAGGGCCGCGAGCCATTGGAACTAGATTATACAGACTATGAGGTATACATGTCTGATCCATATGGAGGAGGTATCAGTTCGCTATATCTGGATAAAAAAGACTTTGTTGGAGTCGACTGGGAAGCCTATGGTACGACAAAATTGGATATTACAGTAGACGAAAATGACAATAAACTGACAGCCGGCGGAGACCCAGACAACTGGTACCTGTGTGAAGATTTCCAAAATACTCGGCAGGTGTTGTTTTACGGAGAACGTCCTGGTTGTGTCCATGTGGACCATATTACTTTTAAGGAGTAGCCTTCTAACATACTGATGTAATGAAATATTCTTTATACTTGCGTTTTGAAAACAATATCTGCTCTTGGTTAGTTAGTAAATCACGCTGTCATCAGTCAGACCCTGAATTTCTGAGATACCCCTGTTTATAAATGATAAGATGAGTAACGTCAGATATTTGGAGATTGCACAACTATCGTTATTGGTCATTGTATTGAGAGCGTTATGCGTCATATATCCATAGTCTTCATATGGACATATAACTATTTATTAGCTAATACATCTCAACCTGCCTGCAGTAAGAAACCTTATGAGGATCTACTAGCCGGATCGAAGTCCCTACCGCCAGAGTGGCACGCATGTCAACCTGCCAAATGCAATCGAAAGTATAGCCTCCATATAGACAGAAATGAACGAATTTGATCGGAGTAGGCGTCTCCATGGAAAATCTGTATAGTCCATTAAAAAGTTAACCGGAAATGCGCAGATGGTAATTCTCAGGTGCCACTCTGTCACTACCAGAGCCCAGGTCCGTGGTGGGGAAATACAAGTTATTATCAGCCTGACGGATGGGCTTGGCTTTCCAGTAATGCGGTAACTTTTTATTGCGGTAAACAATAAACAGTACCATCACAGCCGAAGATAGTATATATGTTTCGGAAGGGAAGTTCACGGCGTTGTGTTATCAACTTGACCCACCAGCGCAAAGTCGAAGGTGGGGATTGGCTTAATGCAGATAAAGCTCTCACGGCCAATGGAGATGCGGACAACTGGTTCATATGTGAGGACTTTTATAATACTGGGGATGTATTGTTTTTTGGACAATCGGCGGCCAATTGTAATCCTGGCCAGTGTTATTGTATTTGAAGAGTAGTTTAATGCTATTGATGCAATGCAACTTCATTTATAACTTGACACTTGCATACTGAACAGGTATGAACCTTATATCTGAGAAGCCTGTCGCTCGAAAATAGTGCGATTCTCTCCAAACGAGAGCTTTATATTAAGTACCTACATAGGATGAGTCGGCGTCCTATATCACCACACGATCAGCTACCATCGAAGAACAATGTGCGAGCTGCCTACATGCTAATTGCTCTAGTAGGTAGTCAGGATCGTCAATTTATTTGGAGTAGCTAGGAGTTGGCCGCCCGATCCATAGCAAGACTATCAATCATTGGATCAGATTCTCCCCTGTGAATAGGCATTAAAGAATGTTCTATGCAGATACCCCCTTGCAGGATCTCGGAACCCGATTTATGACGTTTGGTCTAGCATGAATTGCTAGAGTTCGGCCAGCATTGCTGGGCATTCAATATATGATAATACTAATCCAATGCTTAACAAGAACGTTGGAATACTGAAATGAATGGATGCTATGGTATTTGTTTTCAAGTTTTTCACAAAATTGGAGTGAACTATTGAACTATGCAATGCATGTCATCGATTCGCGCCTTCAGATCATACCCCCTAAAACAAACTAAAGTGCCACATTGCAATATAATTCCAGACACACTTTCAAGTCAAAAATTTGTGACTTCAAATCGTCAGTCAAAGTATTATGCCACCATGGCCTGCGTTGCATATTCATACTCTACAAGGAGAGAGTTGATCGCACACGTGAAACAGACACTGTATGTAATTAACCGAGGACAATTGCCACGGTGCTAGTTCATTGATAAGCTATATTGTTCGCTTGATACTTTTTTCTACAAATTCACTCTACCATGAATAGCGTAGCAAGATATAACGAAGACCTCGGTTAAAAGGGAGCTTGTTTTTTACCGGGTGACGATCTCATTTCCGATACATCGGATCGATCTAATTCAGCCAAACAAGCCGGGTCTTGAACTTAGCATATACCAGTTTCATTAGACAATTATTCTAAAATTTACCCGGAACCTGGGCTGCTTAGAAACAACAACATTCACAAGATAGTTTTGTCCACAAAAGTATAAATAGATGCACTAAACACGCTCCAACAGGCGATTTTTTATCTATTGACAAAAGCTATAAAGATGAAATTTACCCTAACACTTGTTTCTATGCTCGCAGCATCTGCACATGCCGGTAGCCTGCTAAATGGAAATACCGCTGCCACTACGAGTCTTACAACAGGGGGAAGCATAGTTATTGCGTTCACAGAAGGAAGCACTCCAGCGAATTTTAGATTTATGAGCGAAGCAGTTGAGGTTGAATCAGATGGGACCACTGCAATTATGTACATGGATGAAAATAATTTCTTAGTGAAGGATTGGAACATTAGCGAGGAGACTAAACCAAAGTCGAAAATGGTACTTGCCAAAAATGGCGACAACGAATTGACAGCTGATGGTGATGCAAGCAACTGGTACCTGTGCAATGAGTTTGAAGGCACCAACGGCGTATTATTTTACGGAAAAAAGGAGGGACTTCAATGCCAAAGCGTGAAGTCCATCAGCTACAAACCAGCATCTGACGATTAAGTTTCCCTGAACGTTGGCTATATAGACTATATTAATAGAACAGCACAAGCCATAACCCTCGACTGTTTTTTTGCTTCTTTTTTGAAAGTCCCAAGTGTTCTTCTTTTTTAAAAAAGAAGCAAAAATAGTAGAGCCGCACCTCGAGCGGTTCAAGTATGTCTTGGTTCGGAATTGTCGGTGAAACACTCACCTGCGCGACCGACTAGGCGGAGATTGCTATATAAGAGATGGACTACTCTTATCACTTTCACGACCCCTCCTTTTTCACTACTACCATAGAAATAAAATGGTCTATTTTCCATCGAATGACAGCCTAAAAGCGTCCTTTAGCGACAGGTATTGGATATCCAGCACCTTAGACTTCAAGCCGGGTATCGTGATAAACTCTCCACAATATTTCGCCGCATGTGGTATGGGTATGTTCTCTTGAAGAATACAACATCCAACTAACCGAATAACAGCTGGGGCTATTGCTTGTGGGTTCACTCATGGTGGTGTTACTCCGATAGATTTGGTAAAATGTAGATTGCAGATTAAGAAGGACCTATATAAAGGTAATCTGGATGGATGGAGAACGATTGTTAAAACTGAAGGTGCTTCGGCATTATATACAGGATTTGGAGCCACTTTTATCGGCTACTCGTTTCAAGGTATGGGAAAGTACGGGTTTTATGAGTTTTTCAAATACAAGTATACCCAACTGGCTGGAGAGCAAGCTGCCCAACGGTATCAAACTCCTATATTCTTAGCGGCTTCTGCTTCGGCAGAGCTGATTGCAGACATTTTCTTGTGTCCTTGGGAAGCTATCAAGATTAGAACACAAACCACAATGCCGCCGTATGCTAACAGTGCATTTGATGGATTCAAAAAATTGGTTGCGAAAGAAGGCATCAATGGGTTGTACAAAGGCATCACGCCATTATGGTTCAGACAAATCCCTTATACAATGGTCAAGTTTGCTACGTTTGAAAATGCTGTCAAAGCCATATATATGCAACTGCCCGGTAAAAAGGAGGACTATTCAATTGCCACACAGACTGCGGTATCATTTGTAGGAGGGTTTGGTGCCGGTATTTTGTGCGCAATTGTGTCCAACCCAGCCGATATGTTGACTTCGTTGATCAATAGTGATAGAGAGAGTGGAGAATCTCTCATGCAAGCTACATCTAGACACTATAAAAATATTGGCATGAGCGGTTTATTCAACGGATTGCCAGCTAGAATTTTGATGATTGGTACCTTGACAGGTTCCCAATGGTTCCTGTACGATGCAGTTAAAGTTTCATTAGGTTTACCAACTACTGGACATTAAGAAATTATTAGTAAACAAAATATAAATAAATAATTATACTCTCAATCTCAACCGGAGAATCCTACAAGTGCCAAAGTCTTTTCCCAAAAGTCTTCTAATTGAGCATTGTTCAAGTGACCATCTGGTTGATAACCCCCAGCTACATCTGCATTGACAGGCCGACCAAACGGCTCAATTCCTGGCATTCGCAGACTGAAAAAGATCTTGACAAAGTTACATCGATTCTTGGCCAACGCGGCTCGAATTGAGCTATCAGAGATTAATTGCTGAATCAATGATAGCCGACTATCGCTCAAGATGGAACCTCCGGCGTTGGCCAAACCGTAATTTAAATAAGCACAGGAATCGTTGAAGATCTTGACGCACTGTGCAATTTCCGGAGCGTTTGGCTGGCATATAGCATAGAGCAATAGAATAACCCCACTGCATTCCAAATAAGAGCTAGTAAACCAATTGATTTGGCATCGTTCAACTCGCTGATCAATAGCAATTACCAATGGCGGGATTGCCAATGCAGCTTCCAAACAGAGCTCTGAACCTTTATTCAAGGCATCAAGCACTTCCTGTGATATGTCACCATAGTCATAACAGTTGGGCACATCCAAATATGCACTAAGCACCAAAAATGGTCTAAAGAGTACCAATCGATTGTGCCAGTAGTACAATCGCAGCCAATACCATTCTTTATACTGGCCATCTCTCAGCCTGCCAACACTCTCTAAATTATCAGTTATCAAAAACTGCTCGTCACTTTTGCTTATTATATCGTCTAGCCTGTTGGCTACTTCAATTGCCCTTCGGAATGCAGTAGGCACATCTTTATGTGTCCCATTTGACATCTGGCTCATGCCGCTGCAAGTGCCCACGAACTTTAGTCGGATTGCCACATGGCCAATACCCATTGAATACACACTATCTTTTTCAAATGCAGATGCAATTGGAGTGGGTAGTTCAAATTCTTGTCCTATACAGCTTGGTCGCCCAACGCAATAGCACCAGTACTTCTCCCACATGTAAGCACACAACCAAGTGCGATGACGTTCATGACATTCCGGCGAAGGATCTTTGGTAGGATCTGCGCGATGAATATCCAACGCCATTACATTACGGATCATGATTCCACTATAAATATAACCAGTCTCTGCGTCCCCTTGGCTCACTTCGTAAATTGATCGCAACATGATATACTGCACCATTCTCAGCGAACTACACTCCAGTATACTAGGAACGATCAATTTGGCTCTTCTACTGTACTCTTTTGCCCATTCTTGGTCCTCTACACCAGCAAAAGTCATATTAAAGCTCCCCGAACAGCCTAATGCAAGTACCATATAAATAATACCCAATTCTATCGGGTTGTTGGGCCAAGGATTCCCATATTCCATAGTTCTCCAAGCCGATTTTGCTTTGCGGATCCACGTCTCGGGATCAAGCATGGGTATCATTATATGATATGAATTGAAGAAATCTGCAAGACACTGCAGCATTTGCTCTTCGGTCAATTGTCGGTCATGTATGGCGAATTCCGTCGGCGATTGACCCACCGTCAGAGGGGACAATCTTCTCAATTGTTCCAGTTTTTCTGATGCATCCTTTGAGATTTTGTATTCTGGCTTCTGAGCCATCGGGCCTATTGACTCGATAAATGTATTGAATTTTCGTAAAAACGAGGCCGCTCCTAAAGCTTCTCGTTGAGGTCTTTCCGTCGGCGGGCTCGGTGACACCGATAATGTTTCTTCTGGAGCGGGAGTTGGAGGCTTATGAGGGAGCACATCCTGGTGGCTGACCACAGGAGGAAGGTGTGTTTGCGGTGGTTGGTGGTGGTGCTGTTGTTGATTAGGATGCTGGTAATGATTAAAGCCAATCAGTGGCTGTTGCTGTTGTTGTTGTGGTGGTCGTGGGGGAGGTAGTGATGCTTGTGCTGATTGTTGAGATTGTTGTTTGTTATCTTTCTTGACAAAATCTGGCGATTGCAATCTAATTACAAGATATTAGTATCGTTTGATCTTCTTATTTTCTTCACTCTACTCACATTTTGATTGCAAAATTCTTCTTTTCTCGGTAGTGTTCTCGATACACACACTTAGCATTGAACCGTCGACATTCATTGCACACTTCACCTCCAGTACACTTAACTTTACGTCTTCTACAATTCTGACAAGCCAAGCATACTCTTGGCTTGTTTTTATTCATAGCTTTCGTTTGGTGTGATATTTTTGATTACTGTCAAAGTCGAAATTGGAAAGGAAAGATTTTTCTTTAATTTCTGATAGTAATATACTAATGCCCCCACATTCACCTTTACACCTCTGGATTCTTTTCTTTTTTTTTCTATTACTGCTTTAACTTTTTCTGACTCAGAAGGAAGGATAATTATTTTTTTTTAGGAGGTTGTGGTGATCAAAATCTAAGGACATATAATGTAATGTGGTTTCTCTTAAACTTGGCCGGAATTGTACCACCGAGCGACCACCACCCTAACTTGTACCTGAGCTCTCCGAGAGAGAGAGCCTTGCCATCATCCCGGAGGATCAGATGTAAAATGTAATAAAGTGTATATGTGAGCCAAGCAATGGTGCAACAATTTCAGCGAATTTCCATTTGATATCGTTCGCTTTGACTAAATTCATTGCATATTCCGGACCGGCATGCACCACGATTCCTGATTCCTAATTCCTAACATTCAATTCCAAAAAAGGAACGCAAATTACCGAGCGAACAGTGATACCCCAAAATAAACATATTTTTAGCCTCTCATGAGAGCCTAGACAAAATTCGGGACTCTCGGCGAAAAATACCCTATATTGTTTAAAATATAATCGATCATTCATTGTAGTGTTTTCTTTTTTTTTTTTTTTTTTTTTAATGCGACTCGTTTTATACGGAGCCACTTCGTCCATTTCAAAAGGAAAAAAAAAGTAATAAATGGGGCGTTGTGTACCGTTTTTTCTGTAACTCTACAAGAACGACCGACAATGGTCCGGTGAGTTTTGAGTCGAGAAGAAAAGTGAGACCCTTGCAGTCAATGAAAATACGCAACGCAACGCAACAAGAACAAAAGCTCCGAACAAGATGATGTTACACTCTTCTCATCAATTTCGCTTAGCCCCATCCATCCATTCATCCATCCATCCATTCATCCATCCACCCATCCATAGCCGTTACCGGTGTTCTGGTGGTGTTTGCCTTGGGCAACATATACACGGCTGACTAAAAAGAACGGCATTGGCATGCCATGCCATGCTTTCTGTGGGGAAAAATACCAACTAGAGTTATCGTGCATGTTTTCATATGGAACTTTGATTAACCGACAAAAGAGGAGGCCGATGCGTGGGTGGGTAGCAGTAACTGTTGTCTGAGATGCAAAAAAAATGGGCATTGAAGGTAGATTGAACCAAATGAACCAAAATGTACCATAACGCAACATACCAGACCGAACTGACCCCATCGATCTAGTCACACTGCCTGTGCTGTTACTCGGTGGACCGGATCAACAACGCACACACAAGAGCCTAGGTGTCGGTACTCGGATCTCTCGATTCGGGCGCAAGCATTGCAGATAGGCATTCCAATTCCTATTTTCACTTCCTTCCCATGCCATGTCATCCATCCATCCCACGTTCGTCCCCGTCACATCTCACAACCCCACAATCAATGGGAAGATCGATCAATTGAATTTTTGTTGCACACCAACTCACCTGCCACCTGCAACCACTCAACACCATTCCCCCATGTCATCGCAATCACAGTCCCAGGAACAAGAGACACGGTTAAAATTCAATGAAGCCAATGCCAAGGTATTCAACGTAGACCAGGTCACAATGTTTGAACATGAAGCCTGGCAGTATGTTAGTAGGTTAGCGGCACTAAAGTTTTTAAGCCACCAGCCCGGGTCTGACCACACTATCTACAATTCGGATAACCTGGGTAACTTACAATCAACAGTACAGCATATAGATCATAATGTGTGGCCAGAGGATGCCAAGGTGTTAGATTTTGCCTGCGGTGTCGGATATGTATCACTCGAACTGCTGCCCAACGTTGGATCAATTGTGGGGGTGGACATATCTCCAGATATGGTCAATGCGTACCGAAAGAACTGCAGTAACCACCACAAGTCTAACACAGAGGCGCATGTGGTTGACCTAATGGAGGATGGTAGCGCCGTGGGCACAGACTTTGATGTAGCTGTTTGTTCCATGTCGTTCCACCATATCCCAAATACTACGCTGGTCACACAGACCATTACCAGCCATTTGAAGCCGTCTGGTTGGCTCTTTGTAATGGACTTTGATGGGCTAGGGCTACACGAGCGTGATTATGTAGATGGCAGGCTGGACGAGCTCGGAATTGCGTATGCGAACATGGATCCGGAGAATATCGCCAAATCCTTCGCAGAGGCTGGGTTACGTAATGTGTCTGTCTCACGAGACTTCCAGATTGAGCTGTGGTTCGACCATCCTGTCCAGATCGCTCGGTACTTCACCAAGGAACAGAAGCTGAGCGCTCCAACGCGGGTGGTTGACGGGAAGACGCAGTTCCAGCGTGTCGTCAAGCTGGCGGTAGTCGCCGGGCAGAGGGCATGATGGCCTTTTCGTCTACTGTTTTTGCTTCTTTTTTAAAAAAGAAGAACGGTACGCCTAGGGTGATGTCTTCTTTTTCCAGAAAAAGAAGCAAAAAGCGGTTGACGCTGGGCCTAACAGCGCAAGTAGTACATAGTTGTCTAATCTAGTACCCATAGTCTACTGTTTTCGCTTCTTTTTTAGACACACCGCGGTGCGGCTCAAAATGAGCAAATTACTTCGGGGTTAGATCCTGCGGCTTCCGGTCCGAGCGGTTTAAACTAATTTGCTCAACGAACGGCTGACACGAGTGGCGTGCGCCACAGCGCAGCCGCAACGCACCTTTGTAGTCAGCGATGACTTTCCTATAAAAGGGACAGGGGATTCCCGATATTGCACCCTCCCTTTCCATGCTAAAAACCTTCAAAAGGGTATTTCTCTATAGCTTACTCCCTCGTCAACTGATTCTGCCTACAATGTCCACTGCTGACTCCCGACAACGTATGAACGAGCTGAACAAAAAGGCCTACAACGCCGAAATGGGCAACATCTTCGAAGACCCGAATGCGATTGGAATGGGCCGGTTTGTAATGCGCCAGTTCTTGCAATTCCAACCAGGCAAACAACTCGTCGACGAGCCCGTTGAATGCGATCTGCGAGCATTGGGCAGCGACAGTAACTTCAAGATTGAAAACGTAAACACTCAAACCTGGAAGCCAGATGCAAAGTTGTTGGACTTTGCATGTGGACCAGGGGTCTTGACTGAAACGGTATTGAATTATGTCGGTACTGCAGTAGGTGTGGACATCTCACCAGACATGGCTTCCATTTACAACTCCAAATTCCCGGAGTCCAAGGCCAAGGCATACGAAATGGACCTCTTGAAAGATGATCAAACCGAAAATATTAAAGCCACTGGCAAGGATTTCGATCTGGCTGTGTGCTCAATGTCCTTTCACCACATCCCAGACACTCAGCTTGCTACCCACCGGTTGGTGAACTTGCTCAAGCATGACGGGTGGCTCTTCGTTTTGGATATGGACGGTGACATGGGCTCTGGACCAGGAGGTCACAGCCACAGCCATGGCCATGGTCACGATCAAGGTCATAGCCACGGTCACAGTCACAGTCATAGTCACAACCATGGCCATGACAACAATAAGCAAGATCACCTCACCAAGCTTCAAGATGAGACGCTTGAAGAGTTTGGCGTTGCCCACAGGCACATGAGTTATAAAGATCTTGAAACCAAATTCAAGAATGCCGGGCTCAAAAACGTTTCAGCTGTCCGAAACTTGAAGATGGTTCTATGGATTGACGAAAACTCCGCAATGATGCGAATGTTTGGAGGCGACACCAATCCCGACGTTCCTACTCGAATTGAAAACGGGGTCAAGCAATTCCAAAAGGTAATGCATGTGGCCTTCGTTGCTGGCCAGAAGTAGGCACTTTTTAAGTTTTAGCATACTATAGTAATCAATATATTTTAGTTTATTTTATTTCATTTAGTTATCAGTTGCTGGGGTGAAAATGACATTGACTCCACCTGCCACACTAGCAGTCAGCTTTCGTGACTGGTACACTGGATGCTGTAGATCAACAGGAGCCATGTTGACGTCTTCAAAGTGTTGAAACAGCCGAACAATCACATATGAAACTTCGGTCAATGCCAATTGTTGACCGAGGCAAATCCTTGGACCACCATTGAATGGAATATACGTCCATGAGGGAGGTCTAAAGCTTCGCCATCGATCAGGTTTGAATTCGTTAGCATCAGGGCCCCAAGTCTTAGGATCCCTGTGCAATGCATAACTATTGTACGTAACCGGCGTATTTTTCTCAACAAACATCGGACTTTTACCATCGGGGCCTCCACCGGTTGGTAGAACAGTGTCCTTTACCGGGAATCGACTATTGACAGGTACAATTGGGTTCAATCGCAATGTTTCATTGATGACGTTCTTCAAATAGTCACATCGTTTGAGTGTATGGAAATTAATGTCTTCGGTTGTGGTTCCAAAATCCTGCAGAATGGCCTGACGCAATTCATGCATAACCTCCTTGTGCCGACACAAATACGCAATGATGAAAGACATTAGTGCTGCGCTGGTGTCTCGACCAGCCAACAAAATATTCATGGCTTGGGATCGCATTAGGATACGATCATCGGTTTGCTTGGCCAATTCTTTGAGGAAGAAATATTTTTCGTTTTCATCAAATTGCCCATTTTTTGCTTGTTTCTCTTGAAGAACTTTGTCTACGTAGTAGTCGATAAATTTGTTGCAATTGTCAACAGCAGTGGTGTATTTTTTTCCTCGGACAAGCTTGTAGAACTTCTGGGCCAGAATACGATAAACGATCCAGTCCTGAGACAAATTAAACGACACGGCAAACTCAGAACCTGAGACAGGCAGATCGGTAGTTGACTGGCCATTCAGCCAATCGTGTGCCTTTTCTTTACTCAACACGTTCAACAATTCATCCGTGGATGATCCGAAAAGATAATCCGTTGCAGTGTCCAGAGTGAGCTTGAAAAACAAGTCTTGGACATCAAAATACTGCCCAGTCATACTTTTTTCATGACAGATTTGACACAGAATCTTTGTAGACCGCTCCAAATCCTGTACCCTGCTGACATTGTCATTTGTAAATTGAGGCTTTAATAAATGTCTACTGTGAAACCAACCGTCTCCGGACAAGGTGAAAATTCCGTCACCCAAAATGTCATGCATAAACGTCCATCGGTTCTTGATATCAAACTCTTTAAACTGGGTAGCCAGGATGGCTTTGATAATCTCAGGATCCTTGGTGAAAACAACTGATTGAGTGAATCCTTGCACTCGGACAGTATCTAAGCCAGTTTTTTCGATTCTACGAGCGTTGTCTTCAATGGACTGGTTTTCCCGTAGTGCACGCAATGCCTGCATTACAAGAGGAATACCAAACGGCAAGTTCCATTCGTAGACTGGAATCTGGCATCCACGCTGGCGAGCTATTCGCCTGTAGTTCCATTCCAAGAAAAACTCGTAGAAGAATCGGAATACGAGTAATCCTACGCAAGCATACAAAAAGTTTAACCAATTCATTTTGTATGGAGGCGAATGAGGAGACAGCGCGTTGGCATCCTTTATATTGGTTTCACTGAGACAATTCGACAGTGCATCTACCTCGGTCAACACCCTAAGCATCATGTTATGAGCGTTGCTAACGTCGCTGCATCCCACAAACCCCTCCCGATCCTCTGCAGGTCGATCAACCGATGGGTACAGAGTACAAATACAACTTACATCATTGGTCATCCACGGGGTCTGCGAGACCCCGAGGGGTTTCAGTACCTCCGCCGCATGCGGCTCGTCACCGTACCCACCCCCCAGCGTCTACTGTTTTTTGCTTCTTTTTTTAAAAAAAGAAGCAAAAAACAGTAGACTTTGGGGGGTGGGGCTGTGGCATATGATGCCTCGGCTGCGTGGCTGCAGCTGTCGGCATGCCGAACCCCTCAGGGGAGGAGCCCTGGATCATATAATTACGCATTTAGATTCTATTTAGACTCGTGGTCGTCGAACGATGTCAGGCTCGTCAGTCCGCCTATATCCTTGTGCAAAGAGCTGGATGACGGAGTCCGTGAGGGGGTCTTCGTATCCTCAGGGGAGCGACTGTATGCACCGTCCATGGCGTTGTTCTTGATATGCTCAATATGCTTGTTTTGCTCTGTCCAAGAACTGTTGCGTCGATCTCGCCGCAGAGATAGATTGGACACCACATTCGGCAGCAGATCTTCCTCCTCTTGCTGCTTCTGAATGCTCTTTTTTGACAAGAACGGATGGTCCAGTGCCTGGTCAGCAGTCATCCGATCCTCAATTTCGGTCTTGAGACATTTAGTTATAAAGTCTTTGGCATTCTCAGACACATCTTTCCAGTACTCTTCAGGTTCAAAGGCGTAGTCTCCTGCCAATATAGCCTTCATCTCTTCGGCACTGGTGTCCCGATCAAACGGTGTGTACCCACAGAGCATAAAGTAGGTAATCACACCAATGGCCCACACGTCCACTGGTTTGTGATGTCCCGTTTTTTTGAATATTTCCGGTGCCATGTATGAAGGAGTGCCGCATGTCGTGGTCAGCATGCGGAATTTTTCTTCATCAATGATCCGAGATAACCCAAAATCTGCAATCAACAAGTCTGAGTCTTCTGCAGGTGTTCTAAACAATAGGTTTTCTGGCTTCAAATCTCGATGAACAATGCCATGCGAATGAAGGTACGCAACTCCGGAAGTGACTGCTCTAATGATCTTTACTGCATCACTCTCGTAAAAGTTGCCTTTATTATAAATACGATCGAATAGCTCTCCACCTTGGGCTATGTCAGTGATTAAGTAAAGATTGTTTGTGGTTTCAAAATAATCAATCAACGTCAATACATTGCGGTGACCCATAGAAACGCGTCGTAGCACCACAATTTCATTTCGCACCATATGTTCACGACCTGACATCAGCCTTTTGTTGATAATTTTGGCCGCATATTTCCTGTCCAGATTCTCAATCATGTTAGCGGACAACGCATTTGTTCAAATCACTCACCTCCCTGTCTCTATATGATAAGCCACTTTGACGACTGAATACGTTCCATTTCCTAGCGTTTTGCCCTGTGAATACAAAAAATCGACGAATTGTTAGCCTTGGTTGTGCAATGGTACCTTACAGTTTTATATTTACATGGCAACGGCTGAGGACGCTGTTGCTGACTTTGGTCCTGGTTCTGATTTTGATTCTGGCCCTGCTCTTGGGTCTGATTGTCCTGTGAACCACTCATAGAGCCTTAAATCAAGTCCAATGCGATCAAAAAAAAATGCAATGAAATATTCCGTGATGCTGATTGTTCAGTTAGTTCAGTTTCTAAAACCCTTGCTGCACGGGCTCAAGCAACAAGCAAAGCACACCTAGCCACCAAAGCAAGTAAAGGGTAAGAAAGGGTCAACCTACAGCACCACCGACACCCCGACACCGGCATCAGATACCGACAACACAGAGGAATCGAGCCGCTCCTTGGCTTTGGCAGCATTATTGATATCGGCAACTGCATCAGGAGGTTCCGATCGGGCGACTGCGCATTTGCAATCGCTTGGAGTTAATTGGGACTACACTAGCTCGCAACACAGCGCGAAAACTTAGGCTGACTGGGCTTAGTGCTGGGCGCTTAGAGGCGCTTAGCTCAGCGTTGGAATGCGGTTGTGGTGTGTGGTTCAGATGACGAAACCCTCACACAGTAATTTCACATAGTGGACAGGCAAGGTTGCCTTCTTTCATTACAAATAGTAATAGATA
Organism: Blastobotrys proliferans; assembly: GCA_003707485.3. NCBI lineage: Eukaryota > Fungi > Ascomycota > Dipodascomycetes > Dipodascales > Trichomonascaceae > Blastobotrys > Blastobotrys proliferans. Next base: position 165,218 of record PPJI03000021.1, read on the forward strand.
CACATGGGCCACAACTCGTCTATTCCCTCTCGAACAGAACCGGGGTCAGGGACGGGGGCAAATTCTAGTTCAAATTTAAGGGCTGGTTCAGGATCAAGACCAGAGACGGACAATGAACATGGTGAACATGAACAAATGGAAACCAGTACTTCAACTTCCACTTCAGCTCAGGGATTAGGTTCGGGCTCGGGTTCAAGTTCAGGGTCAGGACAAGGTCTAAGACGTCGAACAATGTTTTCTAGCTTGGGTGAACGTTTACGCAGAAATAGAGATGAAGTTGTTGACGGGGGAGGAGATGTAGAAGATAACCAAAACCAGAATGACAATGACGACTGGGTACTACCGACAAGTTCAAGAAGGAGAAGACGTACTAGTAGTAGCGACGAGACGGTGGAAACAGAGCGCAAGAGACGTCAGCGCTCTACTTTACGAAGATTAACACAATTTGGATCCAATATGATGAGTTCTATCACAGGAAACGAGGCAGATAATAATACTCCGGACCAGGCGGAATCATCACAGCAAGCATCTTTGAATGCTGAACAACAACGACAGCAACATCAGGGACAACCACCGCAAGCGGTACCAGTTCCAATCCCTATTCCAGGCAATGGCGCCGAGGCAACCACAGCCTTACTCTCGAGACTATTGGCGGTGGCAGCATCGGTCACTGCAAACTCGTTACTAGGGGGCCGAAATACTAATACCAGTGGAGGCGTGAGTTGGGGTAGGCACCGGGATCAGGATAATAGCTTTAGTGGGTTTTTGAATAGACTGAACGACGGGCTTTTAACGACTGAACTAAATAGAAGCACTGAGGGGCCAAATGGTACGCCTCAGAACTTTTTTAGAATGTTTAGATTTCCTGCAAGTCAGGCCACTAGTGATAGTCCATCTCTGGTGCCTATTTTGATTGTCGGGGTTCGAGCTGTGCAGAACAACGGTAGCACCAGCAGCAGCGGCAATGGCAACGGAAACGATGGTAACGATAACGATAATGAAGACGAAAACAGCAACGACAACTCGGAGGTCGATGTTGAGGATGGAGATCGACGAGCAACGCCAGCACAGAACGACTTCTGGAGTGCTTACACCTCACAGTCGAACCAGTCAAACCCATCGACACTGCTGGACCAATTGAACAATGAGAACGAAGAGGAAGATTGGTTGCAGACTATTTTTAGAAACAATAGAGCTCATCATCCCCATCACCAGGGCCGCCAAAACCAGAACGAAAACGAGAATCAACCCCCAAATCGAGAAGGCGCCGCACCAAATGGCCGACCTACCTGGATTGTATATGTAGTAGGCGGTGCTTATCCAGAGGACCATCCGTTTTTGCGAGCTCCATCGCTGTTCACTGATGAGCCTTCGTATGAAGATTTGCTAACATTAGAGAGATTCTTGGGTCAAGTCAAGCCCCCAGTAGCCACACAAGAAGAAGTGGAAACGTCTGGTGGCATCCATAAGATTGGATTGGACTTTGAAAACGGAATCGATCCCAAATTACACGAGAAATGTTTGATTTGCTTGAGCAAGTATGAAACCGGCGAAGAGGTTCGACAGTTAAAGCTCTGCGGGCATACCTTTCACACCAAATGCATCGACCAATGGTTGACTACTGGACGGAATTCATGCCCATTGTGTCGTGGCGAAGGTGTCAAGAAGAAGGAAAAAGAGAAGGAGAAGGAGAAGGAACCGGAGCAAGAGCCAATGAGTGCATCTACCACGTCTTCGCAGCCCGAACGCTCGGGTTTTTGATAGCTAACTTAAATATATATATACGTATATGCATTATTATTTTATTATTATATTATATTATGGTCTAGTATGAGTGACATGTACTAAGGGTAGTGTTGTTCTTTTTTTAAAAAAAGAAGCAAAAACACTGGAAGCACTGCTTACCGTGCGGCTCATCGAGCGTCAGTACCGTTTTTTGCTTCTATTTTTTAAAAAAAGAAGACGTCTTGTGGAGCATGACGCCTCTCATCACCCGACCGCATACTGTTTTCTGCTGCTTTTTTAAAAAAAAAGAAGCCGTCCACCATGAAGCATGTTTCCTGTCGTCACCGGGGCGACGCGTCGGGCGTTTATTAGATCAATCGTGTGTATCGGAGCGCGTCATATTTGTCGACCGTGTAGCGATTTTTTACAAACCGCACAAACAACACCAGTCATGCAATTCGACTTTGGTGAGCTACCTTCTAGTTGTAAACTGAAGACTGAAGGTGGGCAAACTAGATCGTCTAGCGTGGCCAACGAGTCACCAAAGCGCAGCAAGAGATTTAGAAGCGTGGGCCATGGCCACGGGCAGCAAAAACAGACGTTAGCGCCACCAGATGACGAGGATCACGACAGAATTACATGGCAGAATTCGTCCTCTTCGCCAGTACATGCTCAGGCACCTATTCCAGCTTCGACGTCGAGCCTGTCAAGACTAAGGGATTTGTCAAGAAGCTTTTACGACACAAATGATCCAGCAAGTGAGCTGAGGGCCAAGTTTGTGCCGAATCGCAGCTCCAACAATTCTACGGTATCAACCAAGCGCAAGAAAAGGGCCGGCAAATTGATGTCACTACCTGCATCAAGGACGGCGAAAAGCGATTTGAACTCTATGATTGACAAAGCTCTAGACAATCTGGATGGTCAAAAGGACGGCGATACTTCGAAGAGTCTACCAAGTTCTCCGCCATTGGGCCGTGGAGGAGTAGCTAGCGATAGCGAATCAGACGAAGATATCGACTGGAACGAGCTAGAGCGGGAGGCTGAGACGCAGATTCAGAGTCAGTACCAACAACAGTACAGAACTTCACCGAAGAAGGTAGTGTCTACAAAAGACATTCTGGAAGATCTTTCGGATATCGATATGGATGACATCGAAAAAGGATTGCCATCTTCCAGTGATATTGACGATGACGACGACGACGATATCGATCTGGGCATGCTAGAGCAGGAGGTAAAGGTAAAAAAGGCAGAAGAGAGGGCAGTTTTTCGTGAGGATGCCAAACCAAAAGCGCGGAATGACGAAGGCGAATCAATAGATTGTGTAATTGAGCGAAAAGATTTCCAACGACTGATTGTACAGAGCGCCGCAATTTCAGAATATGAGAACAGCAAAGGTCGCCTTGACGAACAATACACCCTTGTAGCATATGGCAAGTATGGCCAGAAGACGGTACATCTGCGAGATGTATGGCTGCTGTCATGTCCTGAAAAAGGAGATGTTATCCATATCATTGGCGAAACAGATCACTCCAAGAAAGAGATTATAGTGGATAATCACCAGAATCTACTGGTGACACATCCAGATTATCTTGTCACGATTACTAACGTTGCCGATTCGTTTTACTGCACAAGAAAAACCGCCATCCGGGACCGTATCAGAGAAATGGGCCAGACTGCATGGAGCAAGCAGTTGTTGTTTGGAGATTTGATTCACGGCTTGTTCGAGTGGTGTTTGGTGAATAGAAACTTTAAGCGACCCGACATGAGAAAACAGCTCGAATCAATCATACGCGAGGGCTATACAGAATCAGTTGTCATGATGGAATTGTCGATAGAAGAACTGTTGTCCGAAATGGACGCCAAAATTGGCCAATTGATCAAGTTCAGGAACCTCTACGTGCATGGGAAGCCGCATGCGGCTTCGAAGGTTCAGGAGCATCGGCTCAACAAACATGGTCTTGTAAGCGTGAGCAGTGTTCTTGACACTGAAGAACAGATATGGTCACCACTATTTGGGCTACAAGGTAAAATCGATGTCACTGTAGAAACTGCATACAAAGAAGCTGATGGGTCACTCATCAAGCGCATTGCTCCTTTAGAACTGAAGACTGCACAATTCAATCGAACGGTTGGTCATTTCGCTCAAACAACGCTGTACACATTGTTAATGTCAGATCGGTACAACACAGATGTTGAATACGGATTGCTGTTTTATTCGGAAACGTGTGAGCTACATCGAGTCAAAAAGTTCCATGATGAAGTTGCAGCGTTGCTTGCTCAACGGAATTACCTGGCAAAGTTCATGAAAACCAGGCAAGGACTGCCTGAACCTCTGCAAGATGACAGGCGGTGTACTAGATGCAACCAGCAGGCTGAGTGCATGGTGTTCCACAAAATCATGGAGCAAGGTTCCCCGGAAACTGCTGGTATTGATAACATGTTCCTCAACCATACCGACCATTTGACATCGCACCATATGGACTTTTTTAAGCATTGGGATGATTTGTTGGATAAAGAAGGCATGGAGGGTACAAAGTTCCGGAAGGAAATTTGGACAATGGACAGCAAGAGTCGTGAAGAAGTGGGTAGAGGGTTCGGGAATCTTCGAATCAAACCTAAGTATGGGATTAAAATGATCACTGATAGCGCATGCCATTATATATTGGAACGTGCTAATGGTGATACAAGTCCGCTGAAATCGGCAGCGTCCATGATTTCTGTGCGTGATCGCATTATCGTATCAGATGAAAGCGGCCATATCTGTCTCGCCCATGGCCATATAGTTCGAATTAACGACCGTGAGATTGAGATAGTGGTATATCAGCGGCTTGAAAATGCTCTGAAAAAGAAGCAAGACTACGATGACCACACGAACCAGGTGTACGTCCCACGAATTAAGTCAATGGAGCATAGTACTGCTACCGGGAACGCTGTATTCCGGATTGATACAGACCCTTTTGAAAAGGGCATGGCGTTGGCAAGAAGCAACATCATGGAGCTTCTTCGGATTGATGGCAGTGCCAACCTACGTCGATTGATAGTGGACATGGAGCCGCCCAAGTTCGCTGCACGACCTATCCAACATGAAATTGACAGATCCAAGTTTAACCCTGACCAATTGAAAGCTGTTGATCTAGTGATGAAAACTCAGGACTATTCTCTTATACTTGGTATGCCTGGAACAGGCAAAACAACAACAATTGCTGGTATCATCAAATCGTTAGTGGCAGCCGGCAAGACGATATTGTTATCGAGCTATACCCATTCTGCAGTTGATAATATATGTTTAAAGATTCGTGATAGTGGGTTTGGTGTTTGCCGGTTGACTGGTTATTTGGGAAATGTCCATCCAGAATGTCAAGACTTGGTGCCAATGCCGAACAACGACCAAGAATTGACCAGGGAAATCATCGAAAAGAAATATTTCGAGCCACCGGTAGTAGCAACTACCTGTCTATCCATTACACACTGGCTTTTGGGAATGCGTAGATTCGATTACTGTATTGTTGATGAAGCGTCGCAGTTGACGTTGCCTGTTTGTTTAGGTCCTCTTCGATTTGCCGATAAGTTCATCCTAGTAGGTGATCATTATCAACTGCAACCAATGGTAAAAAGTGCTGAGGCAGCCCAGAACGGGTTGAAGCAGAGTTTATTTGAAAGGTTGAGTGTTAATCACCCACAAGCATCTGTGAACCTGGCTCACCAATACCGAATGTGCAAAGACATCATGCTGTTGTCCAACGAGCTTGTTTACGAAGGCAAGCTAGAATGCGGCTCGGAGGAGGTGGCCAATCAATCGTTGCATATTCCAAAGCCAGAAAAGATCGTAGACCAACTGATCAACAGCAGTAATACCAATGACTGGATAAGTCACGTTGCAGAACCAAGGTATGTTTGAGTGGGAAATACTAGTACTAACATGTTAAATCTAGCAATCGAGTTATATTCCTAAATACCGACGCAGTTGATGATGCCCAAGAAGTACTGCAAAGCTCGCGAATCACAAACCCTAAAGAAGCAGAAATTGTCCGTCAATTGGTCGAGGTTCTGTGCGAGGCTGGTGTGAGCGAAGATGATCTGGGCATCATAACTGTATACAGACAGCAGCTCAAGCTACTTAATCAACTACTGCGAAACAGAAAGTACATAGAAGCATTGACGGCCGATAGGTTTCAAGGGAGAGACAAGGATTGTATCATTATTTCACTGGTACGGAACAACCAAGAAGGTAACATTGGTGAGTTGTTGAACGACTGGCGACGGTTGAACGTTACCTTCACTCGGGCCAAGTCCAAGCTGGTATTGATTGGATCTCGCAAGACTTTGGAGGGAGAACCCCGTTTGCAGCAGTTTCTTTCGTTGATTGATCAAAAGGCTTGGTCTTACAACTTGCCTCACAATTGCACTGAACTGTACCATGTTACCCCTGCATTATTATACACACCACGAAAGACACAGACTCAAACGCAAACGCAGACTCAATCACAAACTCCTAACAGGTTTCCAGAATCACCCACTCGTAGAAAAACACCGAAACAGAATGTGGTGAGCACGCGGGTTATGGAATCCAATGCATTAGTTAGAGATATAATGAATGACATGAAATAAATAACCGACAATGCGTCGCTTGTTTTTTGCTTCTTTTTTTAAAAAAAGAAGAGCACTACATATTAATACATACTTATGTGCTACCGATTACTGCTTCTTCATCACTAGGTTTCGTCGTATTCTCGGGATTGGGGACCTTCTGGCTGGTCAGGAACCATGACGAGGCAAACCCTGCAATTTCCATGGCCATAGCCAGGTACATGGCCATTCTGAATCCTGAAACAAACGCTCTGATGACTTCTTCAGACACATCTGGCGGAAGCTGCTTTATGATGTCTGGCGAATTCAAAACGCTGATAGGATCCGCCCCGCCAGGCAACGTAATGTTTGACAGTTGTGACAAGAAAACTGAGGATAGAATGGTTTGCCCTATACAGGAGCCCACTACGCCACCAATTGCCTTGCCAAACGTGACACCAGCCGTGGCAATTAAGACTGCATCACCGGATTCTCTTTTGATGGTGCTCTCTGGTCGGGCACTGTCGTTGTTAGACTTCTTCTTTCGGGCAGCTACCTGAACACTCATGCCTACAGATTGAAACAAGCAGCCAATGCCTAGGCCCGGGACGATCAAATAGCCAATTCGTTTGGCATTGGAAGTATTTTCATCCAGCAGAGACAAAAGTCCCATGCCTATCGACGCAACGGCAGATCCGAAGAGAACGTATGGTTTGGTCAACCGTGTTTTACTGATCAATATTCCAATGACAATGGACATAACAATGACGCTCAGAATCTCCGGTAGAAGGCTTATGCCACTCTGCAGCGGGCTCTGATCCCAGACAATTTGAAAATAGGTCGCCAGGTATATCATGGAACCCATGAAGCCACCGAATTGGAAAAACAGTGTAAAGCAAGGAGCCAACACTTGCACTAGGCTGAACACTTCTTTTGGAAACATTGGATGTTTGCAAATGGTAAAATTGTAAACAAAGTACACCACCGTCAAAATGCCGCCCACTACTAGGAAGCATATTACAATGGCAGAGTTCCAAGGTGTAGACGTGGATCCCAGTGTCAACGCCAGCAGCACCAGGACCAATCCAGTGCTTAGCAAAGCAATGCCGATGTAGTCAATTTGCTTAAATTTATCCTTCAAGCTGCCTTCTGGAACCGGTGGATGGTAGAAAACAGTCAAAGCAATTACACCGACTGCAGTAAGTGGAAGGGCAATCCAGAAATTTAGTCTCCACGAGACCTGTGACAGAGCACCGCCAATCAACGGAGCTGTCACCGAAGACAGCCCGAATACGGCCCCTAGCACACCCTGAAAAGTTCCCCTGAGGTTTATCGGAACTATTTCTGTGATAATAAGAAACACACAGACCTGGATACAACCACCGCCGATGCCTGTGATACATCGACCAACGATCAGCACATTCATGCTTTTTGACAGAGCACAGATTATCGAGCCAACGAAGAAGAAGGCAATTCCAGCCAACATACAATATTTACGGCCGAATATGAGTGACAATTTGCCCCATGTCATCGCAAGCACTGCACCTGACAGCAGGAACGAAGATATAACCCAGTTGACCTTTCCAAAATCATCAAACTCGGATCCCACTTCAGATATGAATGTGAGAACCAGGGTTTGGTCCATTGCATCGATTAGCAGGCACAAGCAAATTGCTACGACACATGAAAATAATGGGAAGCCGTGCAAGATATGGTCTGACAACCCATCTTCCAGATATTCATCACCATGTATCTGCTGCTTTTCATTGCAGTGCTCCGATGATCCACTTATACTAGAAACACTCGAACGATCACTTTTACTCATTTTCAGCCACTTTGATAATCCTTACGGGTCAGTCGAATCCCCAAACAACTTGCCACTTTTTATATCATTATTGCACGGCTATCGGCATGTCTTGGTCGGAATCTTACATAATCTATCTCCACGCAAATCGGTGTCTATTCCTAATACGGAAAGACAGATTTTTGGTGAGATTTAAAATTCCCTAGGTGACAGGGTCCTTATAACCAAGGATACGCCGTAGATGACAGTGTTCCTAAACCAGTAAAAAGACCGAGGCCATTATATTGGTTGAGTCGAGTTGGAGCATCTCAGGGCGGTTTTGCGATAATCGAGCCGTTTTGCGTGATGAGCCGCGCAAATTTTATTCGCCAGACAGACAACACAACATCAACCCACGATAAGCCATGTCTGAAAGTGCAAAACGACCAGGAGACGAGTTAGTGCTGTCGCACGATCCAAACCACCCGGCCAACGTGATTTGTGAGTTGTGCCGGTTGTTTTACAACTGGAATTGGGTGACAGGAACCGGCGGAGGTATGAGTATTAAGGAAGGAGATCTGGTATATTTGGCTCCGTCAGGAGTTCAAAAAGAGCGAATGAAGCCAGAAAACATGTTTGTCATGAGCTTGGAGTCTCAGATATATTTAAGAACTCCCGATATTTATAAACCGTCCGCATGTACACCATTGTTCCTGGCGGCTTACACCAAAAGAGGCGCTGGCGCTTGTATTCATACTCATTCTCAAGCAGCAGTCATGTGTAGCTTACTCTTTGACAAGGAGTTCACAATCAGCCACATTGAACAGATCAAAGCTGTTCCCAAGGTCACAGAACCAGGAAATTTGTCGTACTTCGATACTTTAGTTATTCCAATCATTGAGAACACGGCGCACGAAGAGGACTTGACGCCATACTTGGAGGAAGCATTGGAAAAATATCCACAAACCTCAGCAGTTATTGTCCGACGGCATGGTATTTATGTATGGGGTAAGGACGTCTGGAAGACCAAAATTCTGAATGAAGCAATTGATTATCTGATGGAACTGGCGGTTAAGATGAAGCAGGCTGGTGTCTACTAGTCGACCCTATCGGATCCGATCCGATTGCACAGAAATTGTAGAGCAGAACGCGTAGCGCGTAGTCTAGATCACGCATAGTTTAATAAAGCGCGACAATTTTGTATCAAAATCAATTTTTCCACGCTCCCCGTTTCAATAGTTCTTCAAGAATGAATGAGCAAGATGAAATTGTAGTTGAGGATCAGGCGGTGAATCCCACTATTAAGGCCCATATCACTAGTTTGGTGTCGGCTTTAGGTGGACCTGATATTACAGATGTTTCTCGACCTTATGTACTTGGGGACGAAGCGTTGGCTTGTTTGCGAGACTTGAAGAAGTGGATCAAGTTTGACGAATCCGCTAATCGATGGGATATTGCCCGCGCCATTAGTGAAACCCCATTGGTGACGTTTGATCTGTTGGAAATATTGACCAAATGGGAACTGGAGTGTGAACATGGTGTGAATAAGAAGCATGGGGATCGAATAGCATTGGCATGCTTGGAGTTGTTGGTTCCATTAACATGGCCACTAGAACTAAACAGAACAACGTCGACAAATAACCATTATAGGCATGCACCTTATTTGTTCCAGGCTCGTCTGAAGTACAAAAGGGCCATATTGCAACACCCAAGAGGTAAAGTGTTGAAGGCAATCATTCGTTTGGCCATCCCGGTGCTAAAACTGGAAAAGTCAGATCGTACAATGAGAGATGAAGGTATATTGAAGTTGGTTGTTTATTTTTTCAGAAATATACTGGCGATTGAGCGGCCCACCACAGAAAGGCAAAAAGTGGACGATGATGTTTCAAGGTCCAATACTCTGTCAACCTTCGATGAGCAGAACGTCATTGCATTCTTGGTTACGATTGCCGCTCAGATCGGGACTACGTTCACTGTGCAAGACACTGCCATTATGGAGTGTATTTTTCACATGTTGAAAGGTTTGAAACCTAGGGACTTTTTCCCTACGCCTGTAGACGACAATGAGCCAGCAAAATTTCAACCAAACGACTTGAAGAGCGTGCTGTCCAGGGAGAAAGAAATGAAGAGTTCCGCTCGCAGGGGGATGTCGAATCGTCATAGCAGATTTGGCACTTTGGTATCGATGGTGACGGATAATGGAGATAGATATGCAGTGTCAGGGCCAGATGGGTTATCGAGCACAGCCAATACACTAAACAAGCTCGATGCTAACAAGAAATGGAAACGACCAGGCGGAAAAAGAACAGAACAAGGTGTATGTTGTTGCTTGAGTAGTACAATAACTAACTAACTGACTTTGACTTAGGAGGTATGGAACATGGCGGTTCCACTATCGAAAGATTCGCGAACTATTATCGAGAACTTTACTCGAGATTTTCTGGATGCCGGATTCAATCCTGTGTTTGGATCCGTCCGACGATTGATTGAGAATGAGAGCGATAAAATCACAACCGAAAACCAGATGCAGTTTCTGTATCTGGTGGGATTCTTTTTGGAGTGCGAACGACGCAAAAGAGATATCCAGCGATTCAATAGGGAACTCGAAGCTGACTATGGATTAGTCGCTAATGCATTGAACCAAAACATGTTTATTGTAGTGATGAAGCTGATGCGCGAATGCCATGAAAAGGGACCGCAGCAGAATTTTGAGATCGTGTACGCCAGTATGGTGTGTTTCAATGAAATTTTGCTTGTAATCAAACAAATGGAAACGAGTTATGAAGACGATGATCAAGAAATTGCCCAAAATATGAAGCACCGGCTGTTTTATGAGGAGCATTCGTTGAAGGTACTCGCCGCATTGCCCAGAATAGCGCTTCGACAAAGCCAACGGTTTCTAGAGAAAGCAGTGGAGCTGACTGCAGTTGTACTCAAAACGTTGGAATCGTTTTCAAAACAGCACACAACGCTGTTTGTACGAGCAAAACGGCACAGAAAGAGTAAGAAGGCTGTTGATCCTGGCGACGAGGAGGAGAAGGGGATCCTCGATGATACAGGAATGGACTCAGAGGAAGAGTCTCGTACTGTCACCACCGAACGAAAGTTTGAGTTCACCAGGTTTGAACGCAAGTATCTGAACAACGACACCCTGGATGCGTACAAGCGGTACCTATCCAACTATCGTGAAATGAGCAGTAGCGAGATCATGACAGGTTTGTGGTTCATCCATAGAATATTTTCTCACAAAGACTCCAGGTCCCACTTTTTCAGTCTTGATTTCATGCGGCTGATGGCGAAGATGACTGACTCAAAAGATGGCATTCCAAAGACATTCAAAGCGCGAAAGGAAACTGAACGGTTCATGGCATACTATGTTGGCAAACTTCGTCAAGCTTTGGAACGAACTCCGTCACTCTACGTAGAACTGCTGTTCAGCAAATTACCAGAGCATACGTATTATCTGGACAATGGCTATGACAAGGTCAAGCCAGCCAAGAAAGCTCAGAGAGTCGCACCAGTATGGGAATTCAAACCTGGTACGCTAACGGATGAACAACAGCATGGTATTCTGGTAGCTGCCTTGATTGACGATGATAAGACTCCATTGGTGGAATGGACCATTGATCAGATGACCGCGATGCTTGGTCGTCGAGTGAAAGGCACCGTTGAAGATGAGTACATGAAAGGGGACGCAGATAAGCAGAATTGCACAAAAAAGGATGGCAAATTCCGATTGTTGTTACAAACGCTGGGCTTTGTTATTCCGGATACAATGATGGATACTTGCAAATTGCCTCGTTATGTTGAAGTTGACAAGATTGAAATGGGATTGGCCTATCTAAAGAAATACATGTTTGAGCCGTTCCAAATGGAAGACGAACCTGATGCTGCTGCTGGTGATTTCTTGCAACGAGATGAGCCAGCGCCTGAACCAGTTCCAGCGTCCGAGCCAGATTCTGCATCAGATGCTGATGCTGATGCTGGTGTTGATGCCGAAACAGCAGCAATGCGGCAAGATGGAACCCCAACCTCCAGTCTCAATGCGCTCAATTCGGTCAAGAGAAAGCGAAAAACAAAGTCCAGACGACGAAAACAGCAGCAGAACGGCAATGGCACTGGCAAAGACCAGAAGTCGACTCCACCTCCTCCGCCTGCTAGTAAACAGTACAAAAGTGCCGACTTTATCGACAGCGAAGATGATAAAACAGATGATGAGCGTGATTCTGAATTTTTTGCGAACGAAGATAAACTACGCGAGGCCGTTCGTGCCAAGTTATCCACTGGTGCTACTGCAGATGTTATTGCTCGACTCGACGCTACCGGATCTGATAATTGGCAACAACCTGCAGATGATGACAACGTTCCAGAGCCAGAACTTGAGCAAGAGCAAGAGCAAGAGCAGGAGCAAGAAGAGGAGAGTCTATTTGTTAGTGACAACGATGAAGATAAAGAAAATGCAAACAAGGTCAAGCGACCTAGAAGGATCGTCGACGATGATGACGACGACGAATAATTTATGATGTATGCTTTGTAGTTGTTAAAGGTTTTCCTCTAACGTTTTCCCATGTGATCTGAGATTCAATTTCATCATCAACCGGTCCCAGGCATGCAACACTTTCGCCTCTGAGTATATAAACGCCCAAATCAACGAATTCAGTAGCCTTTGTCAAGGTTACGATTCTTTCAATCGTTTTTGAGAGCACAATGTTGGTTGAATTGTCATACGCCGTTAAAATCCCTGTCAAATTACGACCATCTGTGGTAATAACCACTACTTTTTCTGTCAAGAAGTTAGTCTCTTTTCAAATCTGCAAACTTACGATCAAGGAAAGCGTTCAAGCTTGACATTCTTGTAGTGCAGTGAAGTTCGTGATGTTTGACAGTGTTTGTGGTTGAATAAATTTCACCGGCTACAAGCATCGCACTGGGAGGAATACCAACGCCAACGCGTGCGTGGTGTGGTGCGGCATATTTTATCTGACAACATGGAAATGGACAATAACGACCTGTTGAAGCGAGAATTCGAGACTGCAACGTATGAGCCAGTCAATTCAGATTTGAGGTACGAGCGGAATCTTGAAGACGACGACGAAGATGAGACTAGATTTGAGGGTGATCATGTCAGCGACGATGATTCCCGCGAAAAGAAGCGAAATATAAAGAAAAAGAAGCTTTCAGCTGATTATACAAATCATACACATCAGGAACAGCTCGCTGTGCGGATGCTTAAGAGACTACCAAAGAAGTCGCGAAACGAGTCGGTGGTGGAGACCTTGTTGCCGGGCTATGATGTGGATCAAGTGTTGTCCATGATAACAAAGTTGTGATGCTATGCCCGCCGCGGCGACTGTTTTGCCTCTTTTTTAAAAAAGAAGAACGCACTCCTAGAGTTATGTCTTCAATGGGTTCAAGGTTCTGTCATGATGTGATGCTATTACTACAACGTTACAATGCTCCAGCGCTCAAGGCCAAAGCTGCTATACAACACAATGCTCTTCGTCTGTCCCTTGGATCAGCTTGGTGATGGTCTGGCCAGTGGAAAGTACCATCACAATCACGCCGAACGAAACGCACGCATAGCTGGTCCATTTCTCTCTGGACGTTTTGTCCGATAGTTTCAAAAAACACATTGGTGGCAGAATGTAGGCTAATATGCAGGCTGTGGTTGACCCCACTAACTCTAAGATGGCACCAAGATTACACGTTAGTAGCGACACAAACATTGCACTAAAAACAAGCGCGGTGGTAGTGATGAAATGTAATTTTGTTGAATGTTCTTCGCCTGGAATGAAATAGTCCAGGATGACCTCTCGACATACAAAGATCTCCAAAGGCAGCGTAGTCAGCATGTTCAATCCGAAACAAAACCTGGCAATATTGGCCATTACATCGTCTGGGGGAAAGTTGTTTAGTACATTGCCCTTGGTACTGTCTTTAAACACCAAAAACCCGCCCACTCCCATGATCATGCACATAACCATGGACACTCCCGTGCTCCAGTGCGTCACAGTAGCAAATCTATCCATTGTTGGCGTTTTCAAGGAATCAAAAATCAGCAATGAGTTGTGATGGCACACAAATGCAAAAGAAATGACGCTGATTCCTTGAAATATGCCCGAGTTGATGGTCATCAACGGTAGTGTCATTTTGGCCTCGTCCTTTACGATACTTGGCCCACGGATAACAACTGTCAAGACAATAATCAACATACTAAATAATGCTAGCGAACTTGCCTTCGCTAGTTTGGTAATATTTCGGTTCAATGCCAGCGGGTATGCAATTAATACAATAGTGAGAACAATAATCACGTTTCGGTGTGCCAGGATCCCAATCACAGGCTTCTCTTCAAGCGTTGGAAAGATGGCATTGATAACGTGAGGTATCGTATCCCCAATAATAACCGAAAATGCTGCGGATCCCATCCATGCAAACACTCCCTGGGCAATCGATATTGTGATGAGTCCAAACTTGCCAAAGCAATGACTCACCGTAGCTTGATATGTTTCCGTACCACTAAGCTTAGCGTTCGTGACTAACAGCCTGATAGTCCAGTCTATAACTACAGTCAAAGATAATAGCAGAAGAATACCGCCGACTAGACCTGACTGCCGTACCGCATACGGCTGCCCAATAATACCAGCCCCGATAATACTATTAGCCATATTCATAAATGCCATTTTTAGATTACTTTTCCCCTCTTCACTTGCTAGTGCTTGGAGTACTTCATTAGCGCCAAAATGAGCAGTTTGATCTGCCGGAGCCGGGTATTCTTCCAGCAATGCATCCTCGATATCAAACGACTCATGGCTTGCTCTTGACTTGTCTATTGCGCTGAACAAAGACCCTGTTGATGAAGAAGTCGACTGTCTGCGTGAGTTCGACCCTGTCGCTTCCTGACTAGTCATTTCTTGTTTGTGCTTGTGTTCCTATTTGTTTTCAGGGTGTGATCTCGCTTGGAGACTTGTCCACTTCTGCGTCTGTCCCCTGGGACGCACGCACACAGACGACGACGACGCACGGCCACGCTCGGTACCCCATTATAAGTCACGCTCTCCACAGCGCTCCACCATGCGGCCTCTTCTTGTTACAAAAAGGGTCTTGGTAAGGGATCCACGGAGCCTGTCCTGTTAGTGAAATTGTTGAACCAGCGCATCTGTGGTCTATCTTCACAGCTACATGGTTTGCCATGCATAATTAAGTTCCTGCATTATTCGTATATGGGGGAATGATCAGAAGTGGGGAGATTATCATGATGATATTGATAATACTCTCGATAGCATTGACCCAAAAGGGTGATCACTGGCCGCTCATACTAGTACAATACTCCTGGCGTGTCAGCCGTTCACATTATCCTTCTCGCATGCCATTGACATTAGCTGTCTCTGGAACCATTCAATATTCATATTGATGGAGGCTTTGCTTATTTACTCAGCGCAGTATACGTGTACTGGTAGCCACCCCTATTGTAGTATAATATATAAAAGCAGTGCAAGTTGCGATCTCAAATGACACCCTCTTTAACGATGTCTCATGTGAGCCGTATTGCCCGTTATTTTTATGGGCACGTGGAACAACTGCGATAGGAACGTTGCATTTGCATTCTCCTCCAACTAACCAATGGTGCAAATTCCTGTTGTTCTATCAATAAATTAAAGCATCACTTTCGACAGTATAGTATCCTTGAGCAATTTAGATGCATATGGTGTATACCATGGTTTGATCGACATCGAGTCCGCTGCATAGACGGTAATTCGCAATGTTCATACTCTCACGCACTATTAGCAGTTCGCAGTATCCTTCTTGCACGACGCGACACACCATTGAACACTAGCTGCCTCTAGAGATATTCAAGATTTGCATTGATGGGCCCCATATATATTTACTCATCGCAGAATATGTGAATTGGTAATTACCATTCTTTCAGTCTAATTTGTGGTGCAAGTTGCGATCCCAAATGATGCTCTTTTTAATAATTTCTCAGATGAGCCGTACAGCGCGTTATTTTGTGGGTGGAACACAAATGCGGTATGATTGTTGCATTTGCATTCTCTCTTCCAATCAGCCAATAATGCAATTGTGTGTTAGTCTACATAATATAAGCGCAATACTTTCGCCAGCATAATACCCTTGAACAATTTAAGTGCATATGGGGTATACTATGGTTTGATCGACATCCAATCTGCATAATCGGGGAATAGCAATGCTCATACTCTCACGCACTATTGCACATTCGAATTTCCGACAATTATTCATAAATTATGGCCTGATCTTGATATCTTTCAAGTATTATTATGCACCCACCCCGTCAATGCATATAAATATATATCATACCGCCAGCGGGGAAACAGGGACCTAAATTATCATCTACTAATTCTCTATCATCGCAATAGTCAACAATATGGTTGTCCCTTATTACGAGCCCAGTTTCGTCAGAAATCTACCTCAGGAAAAGCCCTATAGAATTGAGCCAACCTTCCCATTGAATTTCAGTAACAGCTTGTATTTCTGGGGTGGCAAAGTAGATGACCCATACAAGCTTCGACATCCCAGAAGTGGATACAAAGCAGCCCGTAAAGTCCTAGATGACCTATCTCTCGATAGCTGGGAAAATGTTGTCAACAAGGGGATTAAGAAAGTTCGGGATGTCTTTCATGAAGTTGAAACTGGAGCATCCAGTCCAGGTTCCCATGTTGTGCAACTGAAACTTTCACCAGAGCTGCAAAAATGGCGACAAGATCAAATGGCATTGGGTCGTATCTTACCTGCAAAAAGGTCAGGAGTTGATCGTGCCTCAGATGCTTCCATTGATTATATGGGCATGAAGGGTCTACCAGAATCTGTGCTGTCTAATGACGCTATATTTGGGTCCGGGGTGACCAATTTCTTGATTGGAGCATACGATGCGCAAGTTCTTTACTCTAACTATTGTGTTGACCTCGGTTTTATCATGAACATGATCACCATTTATATTTCGATGACTTTCCAAAAATGTTTCAAGATGCATTGGACGATCCTTACGCCACAGGAGCACCCCATGGAGTGAGTACCGAAGAGAAGTTGCCAAACTTGGAATGAAATATACCAAAGCCAAGATGGACATGGAAGAGAAGAACAAGTCCAACCTAGCTTATAAAACAGCAAGGCTGGACCTTTCTGAATCTCTGGCACAGTGGGCTAATGATACCAGTATTTGGGGTTAGTAGCCGAAGCGATCGCATTAGGAACAGATGTGGGTGCAACTATGAATGATACTGCCTTCAGTTCACCAGGAACAGATGTCATTGACGTGGGTTCTGATATGCTAAATTCTGAACTCTTCAATTCCTTGTTGGTAACTGCTGATATATGTGACACCGGCATCATCAGTGAAGAAGCACTGAGGCGTGTATACGATGCTTACGCACATGCAAGTGCTAGAATGTGGAACGAGTTTTGGGGTAACCTGGGGCCCGTTTGGCGGCAACATTGCTGACATGGCACTTGCAGGATGATCGTCATGCCTTTATCCGAAGAATTGTTCTGGGATATAGCGAAAATCCAACAAGAGAAGAGAGAGCAAAGGGAGGCTGACTGGGATGAGGTTTTCGATGAAAATCTCAAGACCACTGATTTTAGTCGTCGACTGGAGAATCAATGTAATGGAGAATCCACTTGTGACATAGTCAAGTCTGAACTTGAGGAGAACCACCATAATCCAATTTTGAAAGACCTTTGGTATTATTTCGCAACGGGATCTGAAGAGTATGCTGCGAAGGGTATAGTTGACGAGGAAAAAGAGCAAAATCTCGTCGAAGGGTCAAGAATCGCAATTACTAGAGCTTATGCCCACGGAACAGTTGAAGAATTATCTTGGTTCCTATGCCACTCAAGTCACCACGCATGGCAAGTTAATCGTCTTTTCGAAGCATCTATGTGGGGAAGTTTCCTGGATGATGGGTCATTGCAGGGAAAGTTAGACCGGTATGAAGGTTAGCTAGTTACTCTTTATGTATGACTTGGTTGACTCCACGAATATATATTATAGGTTGAAGTATGTAGTTTATATGACACTGGACAATTTCTGTGACACTGGATCATGAGTGAAAAACCCTCTCAGATTTGTATACATCGCACATGTACATACATGCTCTAGAATGCTGGGGTGGACCCAGAACCCGGATGTAAGCAATCGCCGTTTACTTTGCATATTCAGGATTCATTTCCCTAAGGAATTGCTCGGGAATATCGCGAATTTACAAATGGGAAGGGAGTTGAGAAGTTGAATTAGGTTGGGATCGGGAAATTAATGCAATTGCCACTTGTGGACAAAGCTGAATTTGATGCTGATTACAATGGTCCAATTTTCAAAGATCACTAGCAATTTTTTTACGTAGCTTTTTGGACAAGAGGAGCATTCTGTTGAGGTATTGTAAAGGAAGTGCCCATCGATGGAAGTATTGCAATTGCTGAAGCTTATGCTCAGGACACGACTGAAGAGCTTACTTGGACCCTGTGCTACGCAAACCTCAACGCATAGCGAGTGCATCAGCTCTTTAAAGTGCCTCTTTCAGAAGCTTCCTGTATGATGGTTCACTAAAAGGTAAGTTGGGTTGGTTCGATGGCCAATCAGTCAACAGTATTGCATCCAGTACATGCTTTGCTGCCGCAAAGTGTAGTCTACGTAGTACAATTTATTTGAATTTTTGCTACGGGCATTTCATTAAATACAGTATCCCTTGTGGCACACAAAGTATTATGTCCTTGATAGTCTCTATTATCCAAAAAATTAATAATAGTTACAGCCCATAGTTCACTTTCATGAGAAATTGGCTCCATTTCTAACAGTAGTGGATGCCGAGTCTTACTTTTGAACATGTTACACAATGCGTGAGTCCTTCCATGTGTTGACTCTCGTAATCTCTCAGAGATGTAACGTGAATCATTGCGATTTACCATTATGCAGAATGGTTTTATAGAGGGCAGTTTGCTTTGATTGAACTTGATCATGGTCTCTTACAGGGTAATTGATATGATTTACTTTAAGACCCGCGATAATGTGGTTGCACATCTATAAGATGCTTCAATGCAACATGACTATGGTTCTATCTCTGGAAAATACGCAGATGTAAGGAATCCAGGCACTAATTTGACTTGTCGAAGTGTTGAGCTGTTCACGTGGGTCTGGCATGGATCAGCTATCCGTAGTCTTTGTATCCAATTATATGCCAATAACAATAATTGCCTGATATTGTCTCGTTCAATTATTATAATGCAATATTGTTAATATTCTGGTTTATAAATACGGTAGATTAACTACAATAGTACAATATAAGACAACGTATATCGGGCGAATAAACATTCAACATTTTTCGCACTCAACTGCAAACCACAATATGGTCGTTCCTTACTTTCAACCTAATTTCGTCAAGAATGCACCCCAGGAAAAGCCCTATCGAGTTGAGCCCAGCTTCCCAGTTAAGCTCGATAAGAGCCTCTATTTCTGGGGAGGCAAAGTTGACGATCCAAGCACTCTAAGACATCACCCTAGAAGTGGGTACCATATGGCTAGAACAGTCCTAGAAGACACATCCCTCGAAAGCTGGGAGAAGGTTCTTGACAAAGGATTGAAGAAGTTACGCAATATCTTTCGAGAAGTTGAATCGGGTGTGACGGGCACCCACGTAGTGGAACTCAAGCTTTCGCCAGAGCTCCAGAAATGGCGAGAGGAGCAAATGGCTATGGGTCGTATCTTGCCAGCTAAGAAATCAGGACTCACCCGAGCTTCGGATACCTCAATTGATCTTATGGGCATGAGGGGTCTACCTGAGTGTGTGTTGACTAATGACGCCATTTTTGGGTCTGGATTTTCCAATTTCATGCTGGGAGCGTACGATGCAAAGGTTCTTTATTCTAACTATTGCGTTGATCTTGGTTTCTATCATGAGCATGGTCACCATGAATATTTTAAAGATTTTCCAAAAATGTTTCAAGATGCATTGGATGATCCATATGCCAGAAGTACCCCAGGAGGGGAATATCGACGAGAAGTTGCAATAATTGGATTGAAATATACCAATGCCAAAATTGACCTCGAGAAGAAGAACAAGGCTAACCTTGCTTACAAAACAGCCAGGCTAAATCTTGCAGAGTCCCTACCACAAACCACGTGCGAATGTAGTATTTTAGGGTACGCAGCAGAAGGTATCGCATTGGGATCTGATATTGGTGGAATCATAAATGATTTCTGCTTTGCTTCACCAGGTACAGATGTCATTGACGTGGGTTCAGACATGATGAACTCAGAACTTTTAAACAACTTTTTAACGACTGCTGATATTTGTGACACTGGGATCGTGAGTGAAGGGGCCCTCTTACGTATTCATGATGCACATGCTCACGCCTGCTCTAGAATGTGGACAGAATTTTGGGGAGAACCCGGCACACGTATGTGTGCAACATTGTTTACATGGCATATCCAAGATGATCGTCATTCATTTCTCCGAAGAACTGTTCTGGGATATTGTAAGGTTAAACCAAAGAAAAGAGAGCAAAGGGAAGCTGACTGGGAAGAGGTTTTTGATGAAAATTATAAAACCACTGGATTTAGTCGTCGACTGGAAAATCAATGCAATTGCGAATCCACTTGTGACCAGGTAATAGCGGAACTTGAATCTAATCACAATGACCCAGTTTTGAGAGATGTATGGTATTATTTCGCAACTGGACCAGAGGAGTATGCTGCTAATGGTGTCGTCGATGAAGAAAGGGAGCATGAGCTTATTGAGGGGTCAAGAATCGCGACAGCTAGAGCTTATGCTCAGGGCACAACTGAAGAGTTGACTTGGCTTATTTGCCACGCAAATCAGCACGCATGGCAGGTCAACGGTCTTTTTGAAGCGGCCATGTGGGGCAGCTTCCTCGATGACGGTTCACTAATGGGTAAGCTGGATCGGTATGAAAGCTAGCTGGATGCTATTTGTGTATTCAATTTGGTTGGCACCAATATTTACTATAAGTTTAATCAGTGGTTTAATGTCATTAGTCATTGTGAAACGTTCAGAATTGTTACATTGCACTACATAGGTATGAATAGATTTCAAGTAACAGTCATGATTAATAACCTCCACAAATTGCTATCTAAGAAGCAAATGGGCCGTTGATCGCCATCGTGCAGGGAAGTATCCTTTTTAAGAAATTTATTTCTCGCAATTGCTGTTGTCGGTAGAGCACCTCATATTTTAAGTTCCTACATATAAACACCCTACAAACAGATTTCTTTTAAAACGGTGGCATGAATTTATACATGATACGCTCAAATACGTCGGTCGATTAGTAATTTATGTGTCTGGGGTATGGTTGCCGATCATTAACGGTAGCAAGAAGTATCTCAGATAACATACCCCGTGATCTTCACATGTATAGCAAACCATAAGCCACTTTTTACTATGTCTGCGCAACGCTCATTGAGCTATATGTACACCAGTGTAATAACCTGGTTGTATGAAAATCCCAGCTTCACTGGAATACGAATACGACCTTATTCGATCCCACATATAAAATTTCCCGTTTGAACCAGTGTAACAGCCGTACAGCACGTTAATGTATGTGATATCAAAATTTGTTTGGCCCTATTCTTTATCAACATCTGGAATTATATGCAATACTGGTAATTATGTATATTATCAACTTCCATAAGTCAATAATCGTGCCATATTTATGCATCGTATAATGCACGTAGGTTTGGCTTGGTTTGGTATTCGAAGAACTCTACAACTTCTTAATAGCCGCTTATATCAGTGATGACATTAGGACTAGTAGTGAGGAAATCATCGTTACGAGGCGTGGGTGCACATGCCACCATGCATGGCAAGCTGATCGTCAGTTCTGGCCACGGCTAGACGTTTTGGAAGGTTTCCTCTTCAGAGAATCCACCAAGATTGCAGTCCGACATAAAATTTTGTCCAGTATGCTTATCACTTCAATAGATGCTCTCTACGGTTTATAACCATTTTATGACTCTACTGTATGAAATCTTGAACTGTCACGCATGTTGTAAGTGCATCAAGATTGGTTCATTGAACTGTTATAGACGAATAACACGGCGCATTACCCAGATTGTCGATATTATTATTACCTAGGTAGAGACCATTAACAAATGCGGTGAATAATAGTAGGATTATTTCATGTTGCATGCAGCAGTAAATCGGTTCGCTCGTTGAAACATGCTGAGACATGCATGAAACGGGGCTAACGTGTGAAAATTTATAGATGTGTGAAATAATAACGAAAATCCAAGACTCTTATAGTAAGTTGTAGATCTCTTTTTTCCTTCAACATATTTGAACCCTTGACTGATGCAACATATAATGTGTAGTACATATGGACGGGCAAGAGGGCTCCTCGGTCGATGAAATGGATGGGAACCAGGATTTATTCCCAAAATGCCAATGTATTTTTTTTCCATTATCAGGCTTTTCAGATATGCTTTTAAGTTACCTGTTTAAAGTAGAACTGGGTATTGGCAAAATGTTATACCCTTGCTGCATGGCCCAGATGGACCGTACGACCTGTTGTCCTATGATCACGTGAGATCGTTCGAAATAGACACTCGAAACTAGACAGTGATCTCTTTCAACTACTGTGGACGTATAAAATATTGGAAATTGACTTACAAAGGTGGCTGCTTCTCCCGTGTGCTAAGTTTGAGTGATTTTAGACTTGATCTGCCTAATACTGCAATCCCTTCCAGACAGGAACATTCATATCTATACGATTTCAGCTAATGTCCATGCATCTTCCTGTCCATCAAGTACTAATAGTGGCATGATCTTGAGTTTTATCAGGTCTTTCGTGCATGAAATGTTGTCAATCAAAGGGCTTCACAGGTCCTGAAGATGGCGTTAGAATAGTATTTAAGTTCATCATCGATCACCTAAAATATGATCCAAGATTGCTATTCAACAGTAGCTTTCAAGAATGGTTGTCCATTACTATAACCCTAATTTTGTCAGAAATCCGCCCCAGGAAAAGCCTTATAGAATTGAGCCCACGTTGCCCTTGAACTTCGAAAAGAGCTTATATTTTTGGGGTGGCAAAGTAGAGGATCCCTACAAACTTCGACATCATCCCAGAAGTGGATACAAAGCAGCCCGCAAAGTCCTGGATGGGGACTTATCCCTCGAAAATTGGGAGAGGGTAACTGCCAAAGGAATCAAGAAAGTACAGGATGTCTTTCATGAAGTTGAAACAGGTGTTACTGGTCCAGGATCCCATTTAGTGGAACTCAAACTTTCTCCAGAAATGCAAAAATGGCGAGACGAACAATTTGCTTTGGGCCGTATCTTACCTGCAAAACAGTCTGGAGTCGACAGAGCTTCGGATGCTTCAATTGATCTTATGGGTATGGAAGGTCAACCGGAATCAGTGTTGACAAATGATGCTATCTTTGGGTCTGGATTTTCAAATTATCTCCTTGGGGCATATGATGCGAAGGTCCTTTATTCAAACTACTGTGTTGATCTTGGTTTCTATCATGAGCATGGCCACCATGTATACTTTGATGACTTTGCAAAGATGTTCCAAGACTCATTGGATGATCCCTACGCAAGAAGCACTCCAGGAGGTGAGTACCGAAGAGAAGTTGCCAAGATTGGAATGAAATATATCAGAGCCAAAATGGACCTGGAAGAGAAAAACAAGGCTAACTTAGCCTATAAGACAGCCAGGTTGACCCTTGCTGAATGTCTCCCACAGTGCACATGCGAGTGTAGCATTTTGGGGTTTGCAGCAGAAGGAATTGCATTGGGATCTGATGTTGGTGGAATTATAAACGACTTTGGTTTCAGTTCACCAGGCACAGACGTTATTGATGCAGGTTCGGACTTTGTAAACTCAGAGCTCTTCAACAACATATTGGTAACCGCTGACATTTGTGACACCGGCATTATCAGTGAAGAAGCACTGAGGCGTGTATACACTGCATATTCACATGCTTGCTCCAGAACGTGGACAGAATTTTGGGGAGAACCTGGAACCCGTATGTGTGCCACGTTGTTTACATGGCACATCCAGGATGACCGTCATTCATTTCTCCGAAGAATCGTTCTGGGTTATTGCAAAATTACACCTGGGAAAAGAGAGCAAAGAGAAGCAGACTGGGATGAAGCTTTTGACG
Source organism: Blastobotrys proliferans (assembly GCA_003707485.3). Lineage (NCBI taxonomy): Eukaryota > Fungi > Ascomycota > Dipodascomycetes > Dipodascales > Trichomonascaceae > Blastobotrys > Blastobotrys proliferans. The sequence continues at coordinate 189,448 of PPJI03000021.1, forward strand.
AGAATCTCCATACCACTGGGTTCAGTCGTCGACTGAAAAACCAATGCAATTGTGAGCCCATTTGTGACCAAGTTAAAGCAGAACTTGAATACAACCACAACGATCCAATTTTGACTGATCTTTGGTATTATTTCGCAACTGGACCAGAAGAGTATGCAGCTAAAGGTATCATAGATGAAGAAAGAGAGTATGAGCTTATCGAGGGTTCCAGACTCGCAATTGCTAGATCTTTCGCTCATGGATATTGTGAGGAGTTGGCTTGGATTCTTGCCCACGCAAATCAACACGCATGGCAAATCAGCCGACTCTTTGAAGCTGCTCTTTTTGGAAGCTTCCTCGATGACGGTTCATTGAAAGGCAAGTTGGACCGTTATGAAGGTTAGTTAGCCTGCACTTTGCAGGATCCTGGGTTGATAATAGTCTATACAAATGTTATCTTTAAAATTATTACTTTGGGCGTTCCCCCGAGTAGCAAGTCTTCTTTTTTCAAAAAGAGAAGCAATAAACGGTACTGCTGCGCAGCAGCTACTATACAAAATCGTCCACCTCCTCGCTAAGGGTGCTAATCTTCTCTCGTATCAACTCAATGGCGTCGTTACCAGCAATGATACGGATCGGAGGGTTTTTGATTCCTCCTATTGACACCACTGCATGCACCGCATCTTGAAACGCTTCCTCTGGAAACTTGTTGGCATGAAGTACCAAGTTGAATATCTCATTATTGGGTCCTGATTCGGATGGTGTACCTGCTATATAATTTGGATTGCTGATCAATGTAACCTCTTGTCCCGATTGCACTATGGAAACTTTGATACCATATTGTGCAAGCTGCAATGCCATTCCCTCACTGTACCCTTCAACTGCATGCAATGCTGAAGATAACGCACCTAACGATGGGGTACCTAGCATACCATTTGTATCCGTCACATTTATTATATGGCCAAACCCCTGTTGTTGAAATGTTGGTAATAAAACCTGTGTTGAATTTACCATTGACTGAAAAGTTGCTTTAAATTGATCCTTCAGCTGCCACTCGTCAATATCCTTGATCAACCCAATGTATGCTAATTTCTCAAACAGATAAATGTTAGCCCTGTTTTATCGTTAGGTATGGGCTCTACTTACCCTTTGGCGTGCTGTTCACTAAAATGTCTACAAACCCAAAAGCTTTGATCGTTGTTGACACAGCTCGCTGCATGCTTGTCGAGTCCAATGGATCCATATCTACCAACAAACATCTATTTGGGTATTCCGTCACCAATGAGGAAGCTGACTCGGCATTGTTTGAGGCCAATACTACAATATCACTCCCACTACTTTTTATGACTTCATGAGCAATGCCCACTCCTAATTGAGCAATGGAACAAGGCAGCAGCCATATCTTACCCCGTTGTTGTTCTTTAAGTGCCTGTTTATCGGTCTCTGGTTGTTGCGAGGAGGAAGGAGGGCTGTTGCTTGTTGTGGACATGGTCATCTCATTAGTATACGGGGTGCAGTTGTGTGGATGGTGCGACGACGGTAAAGGGCGGAGGTCGCGATGACGATCACGAACCATCACATCACTGGAGTCATGTCGCCCTAGGCTGCCCCATCGTCGACTGTTTTTGCTTCTTTTTTTTTAAAAAAAGAAGAAATCACGGCGGAAACGCTCTAACGATGTGGCCATCGCAACTCAACTTATCACCATGACAATGACTGCCGACGACGGAACAGGCAGTAGCCAGCCGCCAGCAACCATTGGCTCTTTCCTGGAGGTTGATCACAAACCTCCGAGGTCTAGCTTTGACAATTATAGCCATATTAGACGGCTTCCTGCACCCAATATTGACCCTCAACGACCAAGCGCCCCAGGCTCGGATAGCGATAATGTAAGTAGTTCCAGTAATTGCGGTAAGCACACTTGCTGACGCTACCAAATCTGTAGACAACCGTTCAAGAGCTGAGTCGCCAAATCAAGGAAAACTCTGATCATATCAAGCTTGTCGAACAGCACTTGTTGGAGACGAATAAGCGACTACACCGGATCGAGCAGTTCCTGGACCAGCTGTCACTTCAATGGTTCCGTACGAAGTAGTTACATGGTTACCTATATTCTACTAGTTTCTATATATTGCGTTGTGCTCGTCAGTCAGGTATTTCTTTACATCTTGTGCTCGTTAATCGGCTTTCTATCCTTTGCCAGCTTCAGCCACAGCTTGTTGCCTGTGTAGTGTCGCAATCCCTCGTTATACAGCTCGTATGCAGGCATGTATCCGTCTACAAACGCTCTGACCTGGTCGTCGCTCATGCCGGATCCTTTGGCGCTTATCATGGCATGCTCTTGTTGCAACCGCCACTCATAAACGTAGTTCAAGTCCAGCGCGTCAAGATGCACCAAAGCGTCAAACATGGTCCATATATCCACATACCCCTTCAGATATTCATTCACTTGCTTGACGCTCTGCAGGGAATGCCGTTTCAGTGGGCCAGTGCTCTGATTCCATCGTTGTTCTACCTCCACATCACTCAGCGGTAAAAACCCTACACACCAACCCTCCAATAGAACCACATCGTAGTTGGGTTTTACAGCCACGGTATTGCTCGATCTATCGCCTTCACCAGTGAAGGCAGACTTGTCGTACTGAGGGATTTGAGTCGCCTGTTGCCTGTTCAACGAGGCTAGCGTGTCTATACACAACTGGACATCATGGGTCCCAGGCAGACCTCGATGTTGGAGCAAGCTATTACCAGCAGAGGCGACCTTTTTCTGGTCGTTGTGGGTCAAATATACGTCGTCCAATGAAAACTCTACCACGTTCAGGCCAAAGTCCTGCCTTAGCTCGTCAGCTACTGCTTTGACTACTGTGCTCTTTCCCGAACCCTGGGGACCGCTCAACCCAATCACCAACGGCTTAGACTTTGCTTGCTTCAATCGCTGCGATACATAACTCAAGACTGCCTGTGTGCAGTGTGGACGGACCTTTGACATGTTTGTCAGATGTGAAAGTCGGATAGAGTGTGGGTGTGGGGGTGTGCCGGGGTAGCGACTTCTTTTTCAAAAAAATGAAGCAAAAAACGGCAAACGGTGTGGTCTACGATCGATATGTATTGGCTATACCGGTTATATATATGAATATCTTACAAGGCACCCTTGCCCTTCAATCGGTCCACGAACTCGTCAGAGGTCTCTACAACTACACCAGGCTCTCGCTTTGGAGGATCAGCCACCTTGAGAATCTCCAGTCGGTTTTGAACCTCAACCCCCAAATCATCAGGCTTGACGGATTTCAATGGCTTCTTCTTGGCCTTCATGATGTTAGGTAGGGAAGCATACCGTGGTTCATTCAATCGCAAATCTGTAGTGATAACCATTGGCAACTTGGCACTGACGGTTTCTGAACCACCGTCCACTTCTCTTGTAACAGTGACTTTGTCATCAGAAATTTCAACCTGTGAAGCATTAGTGGCTTGTGGCCAGTTCAACAAACCAGCCAACATTTGACCTGCCTGGTTGGAGTCATTATCAATTGCTTGTTTACCAAGGATTACCAAGTTACTCTTGTGCTCCTCAACCACTTTTTTCAATAATTTAGCTACGCTCAATGGCTCCAATTGTGCATCTCCTACATCAATCAGAGTGGCTTCATCTGCGCCTTTAGCCAAAGCCGATCTCAAGGTTTCTTGAGACTTTGAGGAACCTGCACTGACGGCGTGGATATTTTCTACCAGTGATTCGGCTTTGGTTCGTTCTCTAATTCTGATGGCTTCTTCCAAAGCAATATCACAGAATGGGTTCATGCTGAACTTGACACCCTGGGTTTCTACGCCAGTCTGAGCCTTGTTAACCCGTGGTCGAATGGCAGAGTCGATTACACGTTTGACCGGAACTAAAATACGAAGCTTGCTTGACATTGTTTTGTGCAGTTGGAGATGGAGGAACAAATGAGTCTTGCTGTGCTTTTAAGGACCGTGGTCGGAGCAGGTTCGGAGGATCACGAGAGAAATTCCGCTTGTGCCCCGTTTTGCTGCGGTGCCGATTCCGCACGAACTGATCTAGTGTTTTTTGCTTCTTTTTTTAAAAAAGAAGACATCACAAAAGAATATGGATACAATTCATCATTAATTGAAGCGTCTACACAAACTACTGACGTGCACGGTTCTGCCGAGCCTTCATTGCCTCGATACGGGCACGCAACTGCGTTGTGACCTCAACGGCCCGTTTCCAGTTCTCCTGAGGAGGTGCCCCGGAACTCGAAGCTGTAGGCGGTGGAGGGATGTGCGATTGGAATCTATTAGCGGTGGTGTTAGTGTGGTTGTGTGCTGGTGCAGTAGTTGTAGTTGGAGCCTCGTCCATGGCGACATCGCCGTCGTGGTCGTTATGATGAGCCGAATCTTCTTCAACATGTGGCTCCAATTGTTCGTCTTTGGTATCGTATAGAGCCCTGGCGTTCTTGAAGGATGCAAAGCTGTTTTCCTTGTCGTCCGATAGGGACACAGGTCGTGACTTGAACCCATAGTGGCTTCCGCTGCTGAAGTCAATTGATCTACGAATGGTCGAGTTTCGGTGGGAGGCTTTGGATTCAGCTGGTGGAGGAGACCTGGGCTCTGAAGATGCATTTGATCCGTAACCCTGCGAGGCTTCATCAGCCTTGGCCTGTAGACGTTCAACTTCGTGCTCCAGCTTCTGGATTCGAAGTCTGGCAGTGTCTGCATCAGACATTGCTCTTACTAGCTGTGTTTCTTTGCTCTTAATGGCCAAAATGTCCCGTGTGTGGTCCTCTACCAGCTGGGCATTCTTCAATTGCAGGTCGTTGATCTCCTGCATCAACCGAGCCTTCTCGCTCTGTTCCTCCTGGCTCTTTCGTTGTAGCTGTTCCTTTTCTTTAGTCAACTCGTTCTTTTCTAGCTTCAATTGCTCAACTTCCTTTTCAAGAATCGCAATCTTGGGGTCAGGCGGTGGGGGTGCAGCTCTCGCTTGAGCTTGGGCTGCACTCGTCAGAGACCGTCCCGTCAACCCTCTGTTTAAAGCAGACCTTGGCAGCTGCTGTTGGTGCTGTTGATGCTGAGGTGTATGTGTTGGAGACTGTACCGGTGGTTCGTCTCCAAATCGCTCAGTACGCTCTCTACTAGCTCCAGGTTTCAACGGGCTCGCTGCCAACCGCTTCTTTCCAGCCGTTAGCGGTGCCTGTGTAGCAGTTGAAGCTTGAGGTCGTGGAGTCTTCAACCCAGGAGTTGGTTTCTTGGGTGCTGCGATCTTGCGACCGGTAGCAGAAGAAGTAGCGGATGGCGCCGCACCGGGTGCGGCTTGTCGCCTGCCGGTGGCACCACCGGGCGTAGGAGCAACCGATTTAGGCTTTTCTGGCTTGGCCTTTACTTGAGCATTTTCGCAGTATTCGTTAATCTTTTTCCGCTTGATATCGTCAATTGAATCCAAGAACGGATTCATCGGTCGTTCACCGAATATTTTTATTAGTACCCCCAAGATTTCTTGTCCTCCTGCTCGAACTGGCTCTTGGGTCTCTGACAGCAGCTTGACCCCAGCCTCAGCAATCTCTTTAAGTTCAGGCTGCTTTGGAGCCTGCTTTGTAGTTGACAAGCATCTAACTAGAAATTTAGCTGTTTCAATCTTAACCTGTGGAGTCTTGTGCTTGAGATACTCCAGTACAGACTCCAACACATCGGATATTACTAGACCAGTGCTCTTGAAAACTGCATCTAGTGCAGAACTCAGTGCCTCCATTACGTTTGCCTTCTTTTCTTTAGTTCGTTCTAGCATGGGTGAAACCACTGTGCTTAGATATCTATGGAAATTGGACTTGATACCGTTTGCAACCTGTTCGATGCAATTGGCCGCCACAATCACCACCTGGACATTAGCATCTTTCATGCACTTGGCTAGCAAACGCATGATTTCTCCAAAGTCTTCGTTCTCCATTTTAGGCACGTTAAACGCTGTCCGGAGCTCCTCTAGAGCCTCTTTACGGTCCTTCCACTTTGTCGAGCCCAATCGTGAGTCGAAATCTGCAGGAACTTTGCTTAGAACTGCCACTGGATCAACCAAGTCTGGCATTTCTTCGTCTTCGTCCTCATCAGCGGCACCAGCACCAGATGGTCCTCCACTGGTCTCTGCAGTGTTGATACCACTTGCCTGTTGCCTTTCTAAAGCATCTCGTTGTGATTTGAGATATCGCTGTTGGTGAGGGGTCTCCTCTTTGACATTCAAAAAAGCTTGTTCGAGCTCTTTCTGCTGAACAGGCTTGAGGTTCGGCAGCACCAACGCCGCAAACGAATCTCCTAGCCATTTATATAGCTCTACGACTAGAGTGGATGCCTCTGCTCGCACATTCTTGTCGGCATGAGCAAAGAGCTTGGGTATCACTGGAATTACTGGTTTCATGTTTACTGTTTTAGCACCAAATGCCTTGACAATCTCCGTAATGGCATTAGTGTTTGCAACCACTAACTTTGGGGTTCGATGGGTTAAGAACGGCACTAACTCCTCCAATACAGGATCCGGAGTGTCCAGTTCAATATACCACAATAGCGCATCGACCGCATTTCGTTTCGTACCAGCTCTCGAACTACCTAGAGCTTTCTCAGCTAACGAGCCCACAACTGCACTTCGCGTCTTTAAACACGCGTTCGATCCACCGAATTCTAAAAACGCACACACTGCTGCCAACCCAGTCTCTTGAGCTACCACATTCGCATCCATCACAATCTTCTTAATGATTCCCGGGTTATCCAGAAACGGTCGAAAGCATCCATCCGACTCGCTTCCACTGCTTGTGAACTGCTTTTGCATCTCATCGTAGGCGGCCTGTCTTACTTTCCATACCTATAACGGTGTTAGTTGTTTCGTTTTTCGTTACAAACCTACCTTGTGCACCGCTCGTTCTGTCAATGGCAGAGACGAATAGTCTTCTTCATCAGCCATGGTTGGTTTGTGTAATGTTCTAGTGAGGTGGGTATCGGTATTGTGTAATTTTTTCACTGCTTGAGCTTCTCTTGCAACCTTGGCTTGTTTATAGCTGCCTGTCCTGACACTCAAAACTTCTCCGCGTTAGTGTGACACGTACAATTCTCAACTCGGCATCCACAGGGCATGTTTGGTGTTTACAATTGAAATTGCACCGGCGCCCGCACCGGTTGCCATGGCAACACGTGGTTTCGTCGTGACAGAGAACAGTACCATGGTAGACCGTTGGTGCGACGTTTTTTGCTTCTTTCTTTTTTTGAAAAAAAGAAGAACACCACCGGTAGGAGTACTGTCTTCTTTTTTTTTCAAAAAAGAAGCAAAAAAACAGTAGACGAGGGGGTGTGTCGTGCGGCTCGGCTGTCATCGCCGACGTCAAACAGTGTGTCCACAAGACAGGCAGCTACAAGTCCCCAGCACTGTGAAACACGATAGATCTCGGACCTGTACATAGTCATCGAAGTAATGGAGTAGACGTCCTGTTTAAAAAGCTGGGTTGGGATTTGGATGGGATATCCATCGTCTAGTTTATGTACACGACATACACTTTCATCATCCCGTCTAATGTTCCGCTGTCTAGCGCCAATACTCATATTCATCATCCTCATGCCTATAATTGTTACAGGTGTTGAATTCGAACTACTACTGCATCGTAAGGACATCGCATGTCAACCTGATGGCTATGGTATAGAAGAGTTCACAGGTATCCGGATCCAACATCAGATTATCCACGGGAACTACCCGATACATCACTTGAGGTTTTCAAGATGTGGCACTGCAGGTGAACACTACGGGATGGATGGCTTTTTACCCCTTCGCCATAATGAAACAGGAAATTACGTCGTGTATCCATGGAAGGGGAAGTTCTGTATGCATGGACCAGAGTCTGAAGGTGGAGGTACGTGCTACTGGCTGGCAAGGACGAGAGACTTTGCATTTCAGTCAGTTCCATTTGCTCTACCAGGAACTATAATGGGTGCCATGTACCGATGTCCTGATGGTACCCAAGATGATGGCCAACCGTGCTTCGACCCTGATAAGCCGCACACCATGAGGCCCGAGTTGGTGTTATTTGCTGATGACTCGTATCATGTGTGGACCCAGCATGCGAACGATAGACATTTCGTTACGAGGGTTCCTTGGGCAAAGGCTGTAGCGGTGCCCAGACCAGAGTTTGAAGATCCAATGGCATTTCCAAATATCCACCTTGGCGACAGAATCGACAGAATTACAGACACCAGATCAAAGATGATCAACATGCTGGACTACAATTTCATAAACCCCATGGAAGACTATGCGTATTCTCCGAAACTTCTGGCGGCTCGACGTAAGTCGGATCAAAAGTTAATGAACCAATTCCCACGGTGGAAACAGTATTTTAAAGCACTAGACTTAAGGATACCAGACAACTACAACACATACATGGGTCAGTTATGCGATTCATGTGTATGTTCGAAAGTTCTACAGAAATATCTCCATATTGGCGTGGGTTCAATCCAACAATTATCAAGGTTACCACATACGGCAGTAATACCAGAGCATGAGCAGCAATGCTTCGATAAGTTCCCCGATGCATTCAACAAGTTATTTGTACAATTACAATCCAGTCCTGACAGACAAACAAGGCATCATATAATGCCGTACAAGACATCATCGTTCTTGAAAATTACATCAATTCCGTACCTAATGTATAGAAAGTTTCTGTATGCAGCGATAGAGGAATATAGATACAACAAAGATTTCTTTTAGAAAGTCTGCATATCACAGATATAAAGATTCTTTGAGAAAGAAGGAAAAGAAAGAGGCTGCATGCACAGATAAAGATTTCTTTTAGAAAGTCTGTACGGTTGCATAGATACAAAGATTTCTTTTAAATTAAAACTACAAAAGTTATTGTTGTTGTTTAGTATCATCACCCGGCCACTGTAAGTTGAACCCCCATTCTTCTTCACCAGGTCGTGTTTCGTAATATTTCTTCAAGTTGACACCGTGATATTCGTGGTGAACCATGTTGAACCATGGGAACATGTGCAAATAATTTTGAGAATGAGCGGAATTACCAGCAGCAGCTCGTCGAATCCATTCTGGCAAATCTGATTCATCATGTCTATATGCAGTCTGGCCATTAGCCAATCGTTGTTTCATTTCGAATCGGTCCATTTTCACTTCTCGATGGTTTTCAATTGCACCTTGGAACCGTAATGTGGAAGTAGCATACTGATTGAAGAAACCAGCAGCAAAACCTAAAAATGCAGTTGTTCGTAGAGCTCCTGGAGCTACTCTAAATCGTTGTCTACCAGATTCTAAGTATTCAAACGCAGTCATTAGAACTGGACCCGATGCTGTAAAAAGACCCAATTTAAGGTAATCTGAGGTTCTGAAGTACCCTACAACTCGAGTAAAATGCGGATCTGTGTCGATGATTTCATAATCAGTGTTCTGAAGAACGACATTGTTAGTCGCTGGTTCACTGCTCATTTTTGGCTTCGTGTGGGTGGTGAGAGGATTTTTTCGTTGTAAAGTGATGATGATTTTCTTGGGACGGGTTTGTCGCTCGCGAGTTGGCCAATCAGGATCCGATTACGTTATGCACGCAGACATGATCACGTAATCGGCCCTTAGGCACCTTTTTTTGCTTCTTTTTTTGAAAAAAGAAGACAGTGTGCGTCTGGGGGATGTCTTCTTTTTTCAAAAAAAGAAGCAAAAAACGGTGCCCAAGGGCATGTTGGCGGTGGAGCCGCACAACCCAAACACAAAATTTACTGTCAATGAACAACATGTATAATTACATAAAAACATTATAGGAAATAAGTAGTAGTAGCAGTTTATCGACCGGTCTTACCTTTAGCCTGTTGTTTGGAGATGGTAGCGCCTTGGTTCTTGACAACGTTCTTAGCCTTTTCAGCCTTCTTCTTGGATTCTCGTTCCTTCTTCTTTTCCTTTTCTTCCTTGATCAATTGTTGTCGAGCAGCTTGTCGAGCTTCTGGTCGCATGGCACGTCGCTCCTTGATGACATCAAGAGTGGCACCAACAATGGCTCGTTGGTGCTTAACAGCCTTTCGGGATCGCTTCTTAGCGACTTCTTCAGAGATACCCTTCTTGTGTTGTCGTCGGTACAATACAGTCCAAGCGATTCGTCGTGGGTTCTTTCGTTGTTGGAAAAGAGATCCGCTCTTTCGTGATTGGAATCGGAAGACCTTGGAGTCACCTCGAACGAAAAGTTGACCCTATAATGACATTAGTTAGTTGCCTGTTGTGCTTCTATAAAAAAAATCATGGTTCACTTACTCGACCTGGGTAGATCTTGGAGCCAGAGAAAGAATCAATTTCAAGCTTCATTATTGAATGTGTCGATGTTGTGTGTCGTCAGTCGAGTCGAATTGAGCGGTTCAGTAGTCCCAGAAAAACTTGAGTGTGTCGTTACTGCTTGCAATGCTGGGTTGCGTGGTGCGTGCCCCAGGAAAGTGCTGTGTTAAGTGGTGGATAATTAGGGTTGGGACTTTGGTAGTTGGAAAATTACCGAAATAGGAAGTTTGACTGCGGAATAAAAGCCCTAGCTGTGCTGAATTGTACGCGCACCAGTCACGTGTGCTAGTGTTTAGGCAGGGGCCGCGAGTCGAGTGCATTATATTCGAACGACGAATTTTTCACCTTTCAACCCTCTTTACACCAACCACCTATTAAATTTATTAATACCGGAGTGTTATAAAGAAAACAAACACAGCGATGGTAAGTTTATTTTCTATATAAGCTTCTTAGCAATTCTGAATTGATTTGTTAAAAACTGCTTAACTTAATCGCATTTGTAACATGATACTGACCTAGACTTCGTTCTTTACCCTCAGGCCCCAAAAGTTAAGAAGAATCAAGAATCAATCAACTCCCGACTTACCTTGGTTATCAAATCAGGTAAATACACCTTGGGTTACAAGTCTACCTTGAAAGCTTTGCGACAAGGTAAGGCTAAGTTGGTTATTATTGCCGGCAACACCCCACCATTGCGAAAGTCCGAATTGGAATACTACGCTATGTTGTCCAAGACCACTGTCCACCACTTCAACGGTGACAACAACACTCTTGGTACTGCTTGCGGTAAGCTTTTCCGAGTTGGTGTCATGACTGTTTTGGATGCTGGTGACTCTGACATTATGTCTGCCGTTGAACAACAATAAATGATTTTTGTAATATAGGATAATTTTTTTTTATTAAAGATATGGTAATTTTTTTTTTATCTTACATCATAGTGTAGATCATGTCAACCCTCATCCCTACCCATGATGCGTTGCGTCCCCCGTGCGGCTCAATCTGAAACAAGGATATGATCGATCCTCCATACCGTACCTCCTGTTTGTGGTATGTATGTCAATCGGAAAATGGGATCACGGGTAACATGAAACAAAACGCATATAACGTTCTGATATCCTTGTTCACTCTCGGCTCGATCTTGTGGTGCTGTCAAATAAGGCAACCATCGACAGCTAAATGAAAAAGGGGGGATGGCATATATAAACATCTCTTCTCGCACACGTTTCAGAAAACCACTAAAACAAAAAAATATTAAATGAAGTACACCTTGACATTTTTGACCATAGTTTCATCTCTCACTGTTCAGTCAGTGGTGGGGGCTATCACCAATAGCAACGTCAACGCGTTTCATGCTGTGATTGATTGCGACGAAACCACTCAAACTTGTAGCCATACTCCATGCGATAATGGTGCATGCTCGTTTGCAGTAACCGACAAGACCGACAATACCAAGGTCAACCGTTATCCAACTATGTACAAAGGGTATCATTTGGACTGCGATCAGGATAGCGTATGCACGCTACAATGCCCAGATGACGGCGATTGCAAAGCATCTGGAGAGCAACAGCATTCTGGCAAGGCTTCTCCAATAGAGACTGACGATGGAAATGGCAATGTTAAGCAGAATGCGGTGGTCCACAGCCATAATAATAACTTGCTGTTCACATTCGACTGAGAGATTATGTAGTTTGACTAATTGACTAATAATAATAATTACTATTAATTGTACTTTTACTGTTTCTTTTTAAATCTCTAGGAGTGTCTTCTTTTCCCGGAAAAGGAAACAGACGACGGACGGAAATACCAATGTCAAGTAAAATGTATTTGACAGAAAGAGAATATGCAGTTTGACTTACTTGATTGAAAGCCATACTTACTCAATACTTACTCTTGCCCTGTTTGTACCCTAGGGTCTATGTCTTCTTTTTCCAGAAAAAGAAGCAAAAAGCGGTAAACGCTCCTATTGCAATGCTTCTTAGATCTCTAGGAGTGTGCTCTTCTCTGGAAGCAAAAAGCGCTGAAGACAGCGGTGGCTGACTGGTTCGCTTCCCTTGTAGTTTGTCTAGTTGCATAACGGTAATACATACCCCTGCACTGTTTTTGCTTCTTTTTTAAAAAAGAAGAACACTACCCTGCGATTGATGTCTTCTTCCGGAAACAGAAGCAAAAGGAGGTGGATGCTGGATTGGTGGACTGTTTTTGCTTCTTTTTTAAAAAAGAAGAATACTACCCTGTGACTTATGTCTTCTTCTTCCGGAAGAAGAAGGATGTCTTCTTTTTCCAGAAAAAGAAGCAAGAAGCGGTAGATGACAGTTTAAAGGCATAAATTGATTAATTAACTAATAATAATACTGAATATTCGTGTTCCGGGTTTGAAGAAAAGAATTGAAAGGTATCAACGAGCGGCTAGGTTACTCTCTATAACAGCAAGACAGCTGCTAATCCAAAAACTGCAAAAGCACCAGGAACGTTCATAGAAGAGGCTGCTCCTGCTTGAATCACATTTTCCCCTGCTTCAGCCCCCTTAGTCGCTTCTCCAGAAGCTGCCGCAGTTGCAGCTGCACCAGTTGCAGCTGGCACAGTGCAAACAGTTTGTGGAGCCAAGGTTGCTTGCGATTTAGGAGCTCCAGAGAGTCCATAGGAAATACAAGGCGAAACAACAGTGACTGGATGATTATCAGATTTGGTGGTATAGGTGGTAGGATTATGAGTAACCAATTGGCATTCGTTACATTCAGTTACCACCTCCTCGCATACTTCTTCGCACACAGTGGTGGTAATCTTTGGTGGAGCCACAACTGGACAAGTAGTAATAACATGGCATTTTTCCAAATTACACTCAGTGACGTAAAGAGTCAGTGTAGTTTCATGTGCCACATGAGTAACATCAGTCACAACTTGTGTCCCATTGTACCAGTTAGTAACTGTTGTACCCCCGACTACATGGTTTTGTCCTCCACCAGTGGCTGAACCAGTAATGATCGGGACAACTGAAGTTGCCGTAGCATTCTGTGCAGCACCCGTAGCTGGCAAGCTTGGGGAATGGTATGAAATTGATGAATTTGCATCAAACGGAACTGAAATGGTAACAAAAGTGGCCATGGTTTTTGACAAAAAGAGTTAACGAGCGTAAAAGGTTTGTTTTTAGAGTCTAGGATAAACTAGAAGATAAACAGGATAATCACGGGTTTATATAGAGTTGTATTTTGGATTATAGATATTTTTAGTTCTTCAATTGAAACAGAAAACATGTTGTGACCATTCTTGTTATCTTTTAAAGTTTCTCTTTCTCTTCCTCTCTCTCTCGCCATCTACCGATGTTGCAGAATAGAGTTCTTGTTGCTATTTTAGATAATCATATGAGATTTATTGATAAAACCAATTTCAATTCGTTCTATATACACAGACAGGGATGGTTGGACAGAGTGGGTGTGTGTGATAAATAATTCGAGCCGCACACTCCGAGAGATGGCCCCATCTCTAGACAAACCCTCCAAGGTACTCGGAAGCTGGAAGCGTTGTTGTATCAGCTAACCAGTTGCTCGCCTAACCTAACAAACAAAGGAGGCATAACCAACTAGGCGACGTAAGGGATCGAATATTATACACATTGCGCTTACATACTTTACTTGTAACCTTTTCCAATCGAATGCAAGTCTTTGAACCCGAATTCCAAAACATGATACCAAACTGAGCATATTTCCTCGTCTACCTGGAATATATATCCGGATGCATCGCGCATACATATAAACATTGCATCATCGATGGTACCGCCTCAAATTCCAAATGAGGCTCTATCTAAGATAAAAAAGATTTTGAGGCTCAAAATTATGAGATGAGATCCAGATTCAGACCCGGTCCGACATCGATCTTCAACGGTGAGGGCGAAGAGGGGGGGAAAGGAATACGTTGCTATAAATAACGCTCCGAATCCACATTTTGACAGTCCTTAATATACATTTTTGTAAAGTTCGTTAAGAAGACTGTTCGATTGAGCAAACTTTGAAACGACCGTGCACTTGAATCATATTCAATTGTATATTTGTATCGCAATCGGAACCACAGTATCAAACAACAAGGCGGCGCAGACGGCCTACAGCCAATAGAAGAGTTTTTTTTGGAAAAAGACAACGAACTTTTTTTTTTTTTAGCTGACACATCGTCATCAGAAGATTGTATTGCTGGCTACTTACCCCTACTTATTTTTTTTCTCTTTGAGTAGAACATAGCAGCCTTCCTACCCCTTAAAATTTTTTTTTTAAGAAAAAGTTTCAACTGAACAACACAGAAAAGAAAAATGTCTAGACATCAAGAACCTAGAAAAATCTCTTTTAATGTATCAGATCATTATCAGATCCTAGATGTAGTGGGTGAAGGAGCTTATGGGATCGTTTGCAGTGCATTACACAAACCTTCGGGTCAAAAGGTGGCCATCAAGAAAATCACACCCTTTGAAAGAACAATGTTTTGTCTACGAACCTTGAGAGAAATCAAATTGTTACGACATTTTAATCATGAGAATATTATTAGCATTCTGGATATTCAAAAACCAGTTGATTATCCTTCATTCCGAGAGGTTTATCTAATCCAAGAATTAATGGAGACTGATATGCATCGAGTCATTAGAAGCCAAACATTAAGTGACGACCACTGTCAATACTTTATTTACCAAACATTGCGTGCCTTGAAGGCGTTGCATAGTGCCAATGTTTTGCATAGAGACCTCAAACCTTCCAATTTGCTGTTGAATGCAAACTGTGATCTAAAAGTATGCGATTTTGGGTTGGCAAGATCAGCAGCTGCTACTGACGACAATTTTGGGTTTATGACCGAATATGTGGCTACCAGATGGTACAGAGCTCCAGAAATCATGCTTACATTCCAAGAATACACAAAGGCCATTGATGTGTGGTCAGTAGGATGTATTTTGGCAGAAATGCTAAGCGGGCGGCCATTATTCCCCGGTAAAGATTACCATAATCAGCTGACTTTGATTCTGGATGTATTGGGTACACCTACTATGGAAGATTACTACTCAGTCAAGTCGAGAAGAGCACGGGAATACATTCGTTCATTGCCTTTTAAGAAAAAGACATCGTTCATGCAGATGTTCCCAGAGGCCAATCCATTGGCAATTGACTTGCTGGACAAGCTTCTTGCGTTCAACCCTGCCAAGCGAATCTCGGTTGAAGAGGCCCTGAGACATCCGTATTTGGAACCATACCACGATGCTGAGGATGAACCAACTGCCGACCCATTGCCGGAAGATTTCTTTGATTTTGATCGAAGAAAGGACGAGTTGTCGACAGAGGAGCTCAAGCAGTTGATTTACACAGAGATTATGCGAAATAACGACTAAAAGAAAAAAAATATATTTATTTGAAACCAAGACCCAGTGGAATGCATCTCTATTATTATATTATTATCACTTCATGTATATCATTAGCTTAGAAATAAAAATCGGTATTAAGATGATGATTATCGTAATTAGCGGTGGTGTAGTTAGTAGTACTGAGATTGAAACCGGCAATGTCAGTGTTCAAAGTATAATTATCAAAAATGCTGTCAAATGTCACTTCTGTGGACATGGTCACTGGCTGTTGCACTGGACTTATCGGGCTTAGAGGCGAGGCTATATGTTGCTGCTGCTGCTGCTGCTGGGGAAGTGGTGATTGGTCACTACTATAGTCCGGCTGTGCAACCTTAACTTGCGGCTGATGCTGGTGCTTCATAGGGACCCCATTGCATTTGAGTTTACACTTGTCTTCATGACGTTTTCGAATGTCTGGTCGTGAATACCTGGATGTGCAATAATGACAATTATAGGGCTTTTGACCAGTATGACGCATCATATGTCTTCGTAAATGCTTATTATGAGTATACTGTTTGCCACATACTGTACAACCAAATTTGCCATTTGGACCTCTCTTGGCCGGAATAGGTTTATTACTGTCACTAGAAGATGGAGGAGATATCGGAGACATTGGGGCTTGAGGTAATGGGGCACTTGTACTCAGCTCATTTGTTGTTGTTGTGGTGGTGGTTGGCGAAACTGGTGATTGAGACCAATATTCTGAAAAATATCCACTTGTATTTGAATTATCTAGTAGTGAAGTAAGTAGAGGTGTTAATTGATCGTTAGATGTCTCATCGAATAGAATCATTTTTTGCTTTGCTTTAGTGGAGTAAAGAAAGAAAGAGAAAAAAAACCAGGGGTGAACCAAGGGCAGACTATTCGACTTTTATATACAACTCTTGTCCATATAACTATATAGTTAAATGCATTAGAAGAGCTTGGGAGCGAGGCTGAAGCAGGAAAAGAAATGATAAAAAAAATATTATTTCTCTAAAAACAAAATATTGGTATATGCTATGCGTCACTTACTCACCTTCGCTCTACCCAGCCTTCAGTCAGATATTCGGGTTCGGGTCCGGAAGGGTTGCGGATGGAACTGATATGCGGCAGTGACATTTTTTTTCTATCATTGATTGATTGATTGGATGGATAATGAACGTCGTTCAGATGATGAATGGTTATTGACGGTTATTGAGATTGAGATAACACAGTCGAGTGGACGGCTGACCAGCCCTACCGTTCGTTCTTTCCCTTTTTCTTCGATACAGGGTAAAACACAAACCAAAGTGGCTCACTTTGTCTTGGTTCCGTAGCTTAATAAAGCCGGGGTTAAACCTGGAGACAGACAGAGGGGCGTGGCGAGGGCAAGCAAGGTAGGCAGAAAGCTAAACAAAAATATCAAGTGACACATCAAAACGGTTACCAGACCAATAAACTTCTCGTAGATCGGTTTCATGCAAGATTCTTTTTTCTATACAAGGCTGTAAATTGTTCTACAGCTACTTGTTTTTGTAATTGTGAGACATCCTTTATGCACCCTAAGTTGGAATGGGAATCGAAGTTTGAATTTTATTATCGATCGGGGAGAATTTTGTCAATCTTCTAATGAATGATTCTATCCAAGTACCATTGAGTTTGATTACACACGCCGTGGGTCACCGGCTCGCCGGCTCGCTACCAACTTTTAGCTACCAAACCAAACCAAACACCTACTAGAATACGAGCTAAAAATAAAATAAAGAAAGAAAAAAAAAGACATACAGCTGCAGTGGGGAGAGAGTGGGATATTTTTTTTCTTTCTGGTAGAGGAAAGTTGGAGAAAATGGCCCAATATGCAGTATAATGATGTAATATTTGACAACTAAACACGAACTATGTACTTGCATATACACTGACTCAGACCTTGTTTTGTTGACCAGGCATTACCGGCATATCCTGTCACTGGCTGGAAAACTATAGCGATTGGACTGGAGTCATGGATAGTAGGATTTCGGCTATGGGAGCCAGAAACCTCGTTTTGGAGGCATTGTGAAAGAAGAACACATGCTGTTGGAATATTTCGAACAAAGCGGGCAGCACTTGTCCAGTGCCAGACTAGTGCGAATCGATCCGAGTGGCGCAACGGCCGCGGCTGTGCGAGGGAAAGGCTGGGACACGAAAGTTGCCAGTGAGTCGGAGTCCAACGCACTTATTACTATGGGCTATGAGGCTGAATTGTGAGGTATATTCCAAAAAGGGTCCGGTTTATGACGATCATAAAACAGGTCGTCCAAGCCGCCACGTGACGCTTATCGGTGCACCGGCGATCGGACCCAGAATGCTCCGACCTTGTATGACGATTCGGTACGTTACTGCCGATGGATGTTGGACTAATGCAGATGACAATGACATCAAAACCGTTATTCATATGATATCAACCTTAACCGGGGCATTACATTACATGAGGAGGTGCAAAACCAGTCCGGGGAGCCTCTAGAGTCTACTGTTTTTTGCTTCTTTTTTTAAAAAAAGAAGGACGCTACCGCTAGGGGTGATGTTCTTCTGTTTTTTTTTTTAAGAAAAGAAGCAAAAAACAGTAGACGCTAGGGTCCATAAAATTAGATTGTTTGGCTACTCGAGACGTGAAATTTCTCGACGTCATATCACTACCCCGTTGTACCCACACCCTGCTATCGGCGTGAAATATAATAATTGTGGAGTGTATGCGAGCAGACCAAACGAGACATTGCATAATTGATTTGATTTGATTAATCGAGATACTCGTAATTGGCTATCGAGACGTGACAAATGTCTCACAATATCTGTTTAAGCATACACGCTAGTTTTCTGTCTGCCAAACTGTTACAAGCTGCCGTTAATAACAGGTAATAGTAAGTATATACACTAATCTCGTAAAAATATTCACAGTTAGAAAGGGTAACTGTAGGTAGCAACACTCATCACGGCTCCTTGCCAATCAGACATGACGTGCCATGACATGATATGATAATTAAGATTCAGGTCATAAAGAAAACATGCTACATTGTACATGGTACATGTGTGATTGACGTACGAGTCAGGTGGTCCGTTGTCCGTGTCGGTCGGATGTAGGCTAGTGCTAGGTCTTGCACTAGAATAAGAAGAAAAATAATAATAATAATAATAATAAAATAATAAATAAACAAGGAGTAATATGTAACATGCTGCATGGAAGCTGTAAAAAAGAGCGTCACACGGGTACATCTGTGAATCAACCGAAAAATGTTATTCGGGGTGCCGATATGGAGGCTGAAGTCGCCGATTTAGCCGAAAAGAATACTGAGGTGGGCGGTGTACTGTGCTAATTAATTTGCTGTGGCTGCGTGCGTGGCGCTGCACCGAGCCACAACCACGAAAAGCATAATGGCTTGTGCTGTGCTTTTCTATGCTTCGGGACCCTGCGATTATTCGTCAGGTCGAAGCTATGAGTAATCATTAGATGTTTACTGGTATTTGTGCTTTTCCCTGCTGTCTACTGTTTTTTGCTTCTTTTTTTGAAAAAAGAAGAACACCGCGCTACAGATGATGTCTTTTTTTTAAAAAGAAGCAAAAAACAGTCGCCAATGGGTTAAACAGCTATCAATCTATACGGTAATGTTGTCGCTGTTCGCTGAAAATGGCTAGAACATCGATTTGGACCTCTCTGAAGAGTCACGTGCCGGTCACGTTTGCGGAGAAAACAAGAAGCGAAAAGCTCGGTAACACAACACGGTAGCCACGAACATAGTCTTTGAAATGGGTGATGATGATGATGATGATGAAGCAGAGAGGTTGATTAGGCTTCTGCAAGCTGCCACGGGGATTACGGGAACAGAACAGAGAAGCACCGCAGGCAAGAATGCCGTTCGGTTGGTGAGTACGAGCTATTACATCACAAACACCGTTGAAGGCAACAGACGAATACTGAATAAAGATGGTGTTGAACCTGTTAGTAATGAAGTTTTCTTGAATTACGGCAGGAATAAGGATATACTTGGGCCGGACAGCGACAAACTAGCCGAGGAGTACTTTTCTAAGTCACAGCTAATAAAGAGAGATAACCTTTGGCTGCAGTCAGACCGTCTTCGGCAGAATAGTCAGAACTAGTCTAGTGGATTTAAGTAGATGAATATTGATTGCTACACTACTGTTTTTGCTTCTTTTTTAAAAAAGAAGAAAGCCACGCCTAGGGTAATGTTCTTCTTTTTTAAAAAAGAAGCAAAAACAGTGGACGATGGGGGGGGTTGTGGCCTCAGGCATGTTGATTCCAATTGTCTACTGTGTTTGATTCTTCCTTTGAAAAAAGAGACGAAATATAAAGAGCGCCATGCACGTGACACATCGATTCATTGGGCCAAATAGCCCAGGTACCAGGCAATGTGGAGCCTATTTAGGGGGTAAAAACGATGTTCCCGCTCTTCGAAGAAACTGTGTGTACGAACAGATAGTCTGTGATATTATTATTCAAGTTATCTACAGAACTTAGCTTGTTGTTTTAAAAAAAGGGGAAAAAGATCCACCAGAAGCGTTACTCAAGCAGCGTGCGGCTCACTCAGGTGGGGCAACAACAGGAGTGGAGCCTCTTTGGGGGTCCAAAAACGATGTTCTGGCCCTTCTTGAAGAAACAAAGTATATGGTTCGATGGCTCGAGGTCCAAACATTCCAATTGGCTACTGTCGTTGCTTCATTCTCCGGTGATATCCTCTTTTTTTTTCAAGAAGAAGCAAAATGGTAGGGGAGAGGTTTGGGTACGTGGGCACCACACGATGTGGAGCCTCTTTAGGGGGGGGGGGGGGGTAAAAATGGCGTTCCGGCCCTTTTTGAGGGGAAAGGGGGGCATCTTTGGAAGGAGTAATTTCGGAATTTTTCAATTTTCAAATGTGTTTT